>JAQFXL010000676.1:0-17855 GCA_034693445.1 Edwardzetes edwardsi
AGCAAAGTCTCAATAAGATTGGAGTTGAAAACAGCCAAAAGGCTGACTGCAAACAGACATTGGAAAAGGTCAGAATATTTCAAGTAGTTGACCATTTTTATAGAATCGAGCAGAAAAAATCTGATTACATTTCCGTTTGAGTCAATATAAGTCAAACTGTTTGTTCACTTTTTAATTTGAATTTTTCAGACAAATTTTTTAAATTTTCACAAAAACTTGTAGTGAAATACTCGAGAGTTTAGACGAAATGCTATTTTTAGTGAACTCTAATCACAGCAAAGAATTTCCATTAAATTGAAAAAAAACAATTTTTTTTTGAATTAATGGAGTTTTTGTGTTTTTAGTGATATTCATAGTCTAAAGCAAATTCAAAGCAAATTCAAAGCAAATTCAAAGCAAATTCAATGCAAATTCAAATGGAGTCACATTAAAGGGATGCCATTATATAATATTCCTTCACTGTATTTGCTATCAATTCTAAAACCATTGTATATACGGCCATTCGTTTCACCCGAGTACTCATTCTGTAATTCTTGAAAGTCAAGTATCTGACCTTGTTCAATCAAAGTTCAATTCTGTATAACAAACGATAGCTATAAAAGAGTAAACTTTTGCACTAAAGGCGAGTCAGACGTCATTTTTCGTTTGATATTTTGGTAAAAACAAATCAAAATTAATTGGACTCTCTTTCAACTCAAGTCGATATACATATACAATAAATGAATCATTTAGAGCAGGAGCATACCAATATTTATTTCAATATTTAAATGATAATCTGGTACTTTTAAAGTCTACTAAATTAGTACTTGGCATTTAGTCCATATAAAAGGCAGTCTTACCGAGAGTTTGTGAGTGCGTTGAATGTGGTGTAAGTGCTGTCACTTGTGTTGCTTCTCATCAATGCATTACTCAATCCTTTAAATCGTATTCACTTTTGCATTGTTTTGGCCGACATTTACTACATTTCAATCAAATATTGACTGAATTTAATTATTTTCAATTACCATCTGATTGAATAAATGACAATTAATTTTGTGACACACTATTTGATCTGAATTAAGTCTGAAAATGATCAAGATCACTGTTAAAACTATCGAATCGGATGATTTCGACTTTGAGGTCGACGACAATGTAATTCAAAAACAAAATAAAAGATTATTTGAATGAAATTATTTTGATTTAAACAGATATCAGTTAAGGACTTTAAAGACCTAATTGCGACCAAAGTAGAGATCAGCCCTAACTTACAGCGACTCATATTTTGTGGACGAGTTTTATCTGACGATAAACTCCTCAAAGACTACGGTTTTTCGCTTTTATTTATTATCCATTCATTTGAAGTAATATTTTTTTTTAAATTTTAGAGATAAACGACGGAAAAGTCGTCCATTTGGTGAAGAGAACGCCTCCTGTTTCGGGTTCCAACCGCTCGGGCTCTGCACCCACTAGCGCTCAGTCGAGTCCAAGACACGCTCATAACGGACGTCGATGGGCCACAGGTCGTACATCTGATGATGGCAGTTATCTGGTGGGGGCCTTCACTATACCCCAGGATGCTTTTAGCCCTAATGGTGTCCAACAGCTGTTCCAAAGTATGGTTCAAAATATGGGAGACATCGGTCGTAACGCCACAGTCATGTCGAGGACTTCAGAAGATGGCTCTTCAGTCGACGTTCAAATAAATTTGTCTCAATTGCCGCCACAGAATGAGTGCCGACAACGTATGGCTCAGGCGAACAGATTCATCGGTTATATCAATGCTATCATTGAAGTCATTGAAAGACCAGAAAGTATACCCGGACTCGGAGGCAATGATAGCACCGGTTCTGTGCCGACATTCAATATCGATGCAAATAATATGGGTTCACTTGAGGCACAATTAGCAGCCCAGGCAACGGCTGCCGCGTCAAACGCTCTTGGTATTCCTATTATGTCTGGACTATTTGGAGCACCGAATCAAAGATCTTCTCAAAATCAAAACTCGAGTAATAATCAGAACCCAAATAACAATTCGAGTCAACGAAACCAACCGGTCGTCGCCTCTGAAGTGAGTGAACTGATGAACACCGCATTTCGAGCGCAGGAGAGACTTCGGCCTCACATTCAAAGATACCAGCAATTGATGACAACGGAGGGACAGCTCACCGAACAACAAATATCCGAAGCTTCGAGTCTTCAACGGAACTGTCAGAGAGCGACACACCATTTGGCGCATGTCTTTCACATTATTAGTGATTTGACCGTTAATTTTAGTTCTCAAACCCGAACCGCGGGAGTCATTCAATCAACTCAATCATCGATGGAAAGCGTTTCGGTTTCCGTTCCCTTCGCTACACAAACAACAAATACTGAGACGACTGCCAGAAGTCAGACCCAAAACAGTGGATCAGCTAATAATTCGAATGCATCGAACCAAACCGCGGAAGAAGTTGCGGCCACTGCCAGTACTACCACTCATTCGACAACATCAGTCCCTCGATTCGCACAGAGCTTTTCCGGTGATCGCAGTTCTTCTGTCTATTCTACGCAAAGTCCTATTGTTGTGATGGAAGTCGGATCTACTGTCGAACGAATCCAAATCCCAACGTCTAATACTAATAACAATCAGAACGACAACCCGAGGAGCACCTACTCTAACGTCAGGCCTCTCTTTATTCCGCCATTTGATCCCTACCTTCAATGGTTTGTTTAATTAGCAACAAAACAATTTGATTAAAACATTTTGCTTTTATTTGACAGCACTTCCCCCTACACTATACCGGAAATAAGGACACGCGTTAGTGTCGGAATCACTACCGGAAGGAACGCCAGACAATCAAATCAGAGCCAAAACAATAACAACAATAATAATAATACAAACGCTGCGAACATTGACTTTAATGACAATCAGTCGACAAGTATTCCGTTCGCAAATTTAGGGCAACTCTTAAATGGAATTATTAGCGGATTTGTCGGTCAGAACAGCGGAAGTGCTAATAATAATAATACCAACACTAATAACCCGCTAAATTCCACTACTGGTGAGCCATCCCTTAATGTGGATCCCACTCTCATTGATTTAATGGGTCGACTCAATAACCAAAGACCTCCTCCAGAGAATAATGGTGAAGACGATAATCAAGCAAATATGACTGATATGTTCATGTCATTCGTTAATGGAATTCTTCAAATCATAAGCGGAGGTCAAACCAATGCCATTAATGTCGCAAATTTTTTAAACCAATTGGAGGGCTTCTCATATGTTGAGGGGGAGAACATCGCAAACGACATATTTATGGTTATGGCCAGAGTTCTCAATTTCCAGGATCTCTTCTATATATTTGCCGGTAATTCCGAACCACTGAATAGAGTTAGAGAACCACTCAAAGAGTTCGTCCAAACATCTGTATTGAATGGAAACCCTCCAAACAGAGAGAACATCGAGCAGTCCATCACTACTATTATTAACTCGTGGAGACCCGGACTCCAAGTTATGATTGTAATCATTTCAATACATCTTTTCTTTCGATTATTTATTTCGTTCCTAATTTTGATTAGTCTGGACTCAGTCTCGTTCCGGGAATCAATTTAATGACAACTATTGAGCACTTCCTTCGCTTTAATTTGAACCGAATCTTTGAGTTCTTTCTGTTCCCACCCGACAATCACTATGGAAATACATTCTTTGCAATAATCAGGGAAATACTTATCGATTTGATATCATTAAGTCAAGGTTTGGCTCATCTCTTCATTTGGAATGAAGTAATTTATTTATTTGTTCCAACCCTTAGTCTGTTTCACTGATGGAGTGTTGGCTCTCCAACGAATGGTGGGCTCATTCATCGTAAGAATTGAAACCGACTTATATTTTCAAACTAATTGTCGGCTGATTTTAGGAACACATTTCCTCAGAACTAAATCCTGCGATTCAGGAATGGATGAGATCTGTAGCCATAAGACATCTCAACGAATATATCAATAATAACAATACGGAACAGAGTCCTAATACCGAGTCCTATTTAGTCAGAACTAATTCAGAATCAAATAATTCAATGCCTGCCACCAATGGAGAGGAAATGCCCACTGAAACCGATTCAGTAGAAAATGTCGAGTTTATTGACGCTCAGAGCGATTTCGATGATAATATCAATAGTAACAACAGTAGTATTCTAATGGATTCCTCTTCTAATGATATTCGATATGAACTGCCGGCGGTCGTCATTGGAACCGAGTCCTGGCATTCGTCTGTTCCTTCAGATTGGGTACGATTTATAACTTCTTTGAGAAATTGGAATTTTGTCACCAATTCTTGTCTTTAGGTCCCAATAATTACCAGCGATTTGGGTCGTCAGCGACGACATACTCTTCAGAGGTCATTCAGTGACGCGTATCTAAACGGTATGTCCAAAAGGCGCAGAATAGAGAGGCGTCCCCTCAATCTTAGAGACAGTTTGCAAAACGCTTTAATGTCATCTGGAGTTCGACCTATCGTTCAAACAAATACTGAAGACGTTATAAATCACTTATCAGCCAATTCTCGTCTAAATTTTAATTTTGATCAGTTGGTAAGAAGTGCTATTAGGGAACGAATTGTCAACAACGACGACTACTCCAGCGCTCGGACACAAAATCCGGACAGATTTAGTAGTTCTAACAAATACTTTAATCCAAAGAAATAATTCTATCAATTAATGCAAAAATTGTGAGTATTTTTAGGGAAAAAGTGATTTTCTAATGAATAACAAATTAATTGAATTTAATTTATTACTAATTCAGAGAAAACAAGCTCTCAATTGATTGCTATTTTAATTGATAATTGAGAGCGAAGTACACCTTTAGTTTTGAACACCTTCTCTGTCTGCCCCTTGTTTTACATATTTTTATGTCATATTTAAGAGCTTTTCATATCTAACTCTCTTTTAACTACAGTTTTATAAATATTTTAAGTAATATTTAAGTGAATAAATATTTTTTTAATTATAATAATAATTAATTAAAATTTTGTCTCACTTTTCAATTCTTGTGATTCTCGTTAATAATGTAATGGTTTTGAGAATAATTTAATTGAAGAAAAATGTCTTAAAATTGATCATTAGTTAAGAGGCACTGAATATATAATTAATGTTTCAAATGGTTTGTCATAAAATGTCTTTTTAATCAATCATTTGAATTGGTTTTTCAGATCAATAGTCGAAAATTGTGTCAAATGTTTGTTTGTTGTCATCCATTGACAGTTGAATTGCAATCAACCGTTAGATCACTTTTGGTTGGAAAATAAGCTTAAACTCAAGTCTTGATTCGCCTATTCTTTAGACAATATATTAATAATTTATATATACTGTATATACAGTTATCTTCTTTACAATTGTATTTACAAATCAATTTGAAAATGAGTTTCGAATATAATTTCTTTTCATCTAATTTTAATGCAAATCTATGAGCGATTTATTTGGTTTTTCTTCAAATCTTTACTACTTTTTCTTTTTTTGACTAATTTTTTTCATTTAAGGAAACATTGAAACAACCGATTCTTGTGTTCGCAAAGAGAGAGTCAATTAAATTGATTGATAAAAATAAAATTTGTTTCTGTTTTAGAGATTAATTGATTATATTTATAGTGAGTGTAGTTTTTCAATAAGTTTTGTTGTTATGTATATTCTCTGCTTTATATTTGTGCACAAAATTCTTGACTTAAAATATATTAATTTGTTTTTTAGTAAAATTTTAAATTCAATTTGAAAACCTTAACGACTAATACCAGACTTTGGGGGGAAAACCATTAGTTTTCGTCTAAAAATGTTTGTTTGAATGCATAATCAGAAAACACTGTTCCGTAAGTTAGGTCTTGTCTTTGATGTCTAATATGTTTTATACAATCATTTGAGTCAATTCTGTTAACAATCGGATTACCATTACTTTGGAGGCACTCAGAGATTAATAATAATTAGTTAAACAACTTTTCAATTGCTCTAAACCTCGAAATTCATTCTATTTCTCTGAAAAGGTCTCATAAAATGAATTTCAATTCTATTCCCAAATATATTTCTCGGATTTTGCGATTAGTTATAATTAATTAATAATAATTGTGATAATAATAATGTGCACAAAAAAATAATTGCAATTATTATCTTATGTTTAAAAAGTAAATCTCAATAATGGGCACAGAATTCGAGAGTGAATTACGAATTTGTTTTTCACTATTTATATATCACTTAATCGCAAAATTCAATCAGAATTTGCTTTTTGTGTTGTTTTGTTTGAAAACTGTTTTCACTCTCTTTTGACTAAAACTATATTTTGTTTAGAGTTTTGTCTCAAAAAAATATTTTCATAAAATGTAAAAACAATTAATAATTATAATAATTATAAACAATTAGAAAAAAGAGTATTCAAAAAGAGTTGTAGTTTTGAGGGATTTTTCGATTCATTTGTCTTATAATAAAATTGGAGTAAAATTGAGGGCATTTTTGGTCAGAATATATAAGAATGCATTGTCTATGGGTTGCAACGTTTGTATGTGTAATCAGATGGAATGTCTCTAAGAGCCCCCTAAGCCAGGGTAAACATCATGTCAACAGCAACTGTATGTCATTCCTCCTCGACATCACTAAACAGAGATCTGATGTCCAGAATGACAGCTGTTTCTAATATAAGACGCCTCAGACTCGGACTGTCTATTATCTCGTTCTCAGGAATCGGTGGATGAGATTTTGGGAAAAAACTTCGCCGACCCTTAAGAACAAACGTAAGATAAGCATATCATTTATAGAGAAGAAGTGGGACATCACATGTGTGTCCCCTTGACTGAGACTCACTTTGAAAAGTCGGTGCATTTTCATGACTACCGAACAGAATATGAATCGAAGTATTTGTAATCTAAGAAAGTCGTCGCTATAGAACTGAAGATATGCCGGATCTATACTGCGGGCGCGAACCATAAGCCTTCCCGCCTCTGCCAGGAAGCGGTCGATCTGTTGCTGACCCTTTTCCCATAATTGTATCGACAGTTCGATTATATTGGAAATAAGACATATGGCGGTCAGTGGGCAGTGAAGAAATAGTGTAAACAGTGAGCCCTTGTGCTGTTGGTCGTGGAACGGAGGCGGACACTCTTCTGGCGACATTAGCACTACTAATGGCTGCCCAAAGAAGCGCGGTATGTGTTGAAATGCTGTGCTATTGTCACTGTCTACAATCAGAAAGAGGGGTCGCCTCAGAAAAGGGTAGAGATCTCCCGGATATAAACAATGCATTTCTTTCAAAAGCATATTTCGTTTGTTTTGGTGATCGCTTTCTCGTAGTTTTGTGTTCGTAACGACTCCTCCATAATCGTAACCGACTGTCACAACATATCAATGCATAAGACAATTATCGCCATTGTATTAGACATACCGTCGTCGGGATGTTGTTTGTTAACAAAGCACCCGTCGGCTGATAAGTATAGCAAAAGCACTCCATTGACCGGTAATTCTTTGAAACCCGAGGCCAGGAATACAAAGAATTGACTGAATGTAGGCTTATAGAGAAGGTATTTGTGAGGGTTTTCTCTTTTGCCTGATCTGTGATCACCGTTTTCTGCGAAAGGCATACGACCCGGTGCTGGTGACACGTCGTACATTTGATTAATATCCTCCTGAGGCTCCCTTTCCAATGCCTGAAGCATTCGAAACATATCTAAAGTCAATTCACTGAACTTCACCTGAAATTAGAATTAAAACAATTTATTATTCAAAGTATTGTCAATAGATATGAGCGCAGACCTGATCCGAACAGTTGCCGACAATCAATATTTCTTGTAATGTGAGATGACCCGTCACCACCTTTTCCATCGGTGGTGTATTCATTGGACTCAATCGATGAGATATAATAAGTGGTATGTTATCCATATCCACAACAGTCACTATATTGTCGGCCTATAAATCAAACGAAGAAAATGAGTTACAATTGAATTGTAAAACAAAATCCGCGGAACGAAAACCTCAATGAATGACTTGATTTCACTTAAGACTAGAGACCATTCGAGCTGATCGTCCGGATCGTAAGTCATAGTGTAGTCATCGATCTGTTTCGCCAAATCCTACAGAGAGAGGAACAGATTAAATACTCAAAAGAGTGCTCTTGGAATGGATGGCAAATGAGAGTCAGACCCGAACTAAATCGCGAACTAATTTCATTTTTTTGAGCAAAAGGCAAACGACGATAAATCGTGCGAAATATCTCAACTTCTTGACCATGAGGTCAGCCCTCTCTTCTTTGCTGGCTTTGTTGTAATAACCCCGAGCTCTGATCGCAGAGTAGAAAGAAAACGCTTCATTCAAATAATTTGTTTCACTCGTTCGCAAACTAATAGAAAGTAAATTTGTTAAACATTTCAATAAATTCAAAGATGATATTTGACTGACTAATAGTGATAATAGAGTTGTCCGATTTTCGAAGCGATTTCTCCGATTTGCCATCTCTTCAGACCGTATTTTGCGTCCAATACTTGTCTAAAGAAAATACAATTCGTTTGAATTTATCTCAAATTATAGATAAGAAAACAGTTATTGAATTGAAATTATTTTATATGATTTGAAAATTTTCGATAAAATCGATAACTATATTAAGAAAACCTAAAATACGATACATTTAATGCTGAGCTATCATTCAATTATTCTGTGCTTTCTTTTTAAAATATATCAATAATGCAATTGAAAATTGGAATCAATTATAACAAAGAATTCAAAGCAAACGATAAAAATGTTTTCACACAACAAACGAATACATAAATCAATTGAAATGCGATTAAAATAATTACAGAATTAACACAGAATTCAAAATATAAGTAATGAAAAATTGATGGCAAATATTCTGATGAAATAAAGAGAAGAAAAATTATCTCATTTCAAATGAATTTCAAATAAAATTCTTTAATTCATTAGAATTGTGATAAGGGATAATTAGAAGGAGAATCCTGTGCCCTACCTGTGCTGTTGCTGGAATTTCCATAATTTTGTGTAAACATCGAAAGTTCTGCCGAAATAGGGCTGCCATTGTTTGTGACCATATTGGGGTAAATCCCTTGAGAATCGAAATTGAAGACATGGCGTAATTGAGATGAAGACAATTGTATTAATACCTGAGCCCATTGAACAACTGTTTAGACTTTTCCAGCAAATGACAGAACTCGTTGACAATCTTCCTCTCCTGGTCTTCAATTTCTGACATCACAGCCATTCTTCTTTGTTGATGATGTGATTGAGTGGTGATGTCGTCGGTAAGTGAGCCGCGAGAGTCATAGCAGTTATCCAAACGATTGACTGCCGATATTCTACTCTTTTGCATCAAAACGGAATCGATTTCTCTTTTAATTTTGAACTCACTTTTTGTCAATTCTTTTAATTTTATTAATTATTATAATATTATAAGAAATCGATTTATTAATTGAATGAAAGACTTGTTTAACATTTAATTTCAGTCACAGTTTCAAAGACTCATTTAAGAGACTGTTTTCCAATTATATAACCTTATGAACAGATTTCATGTATTTTATTATAGATTTTATGGACAAAACTCAGGTCCATAACAGTTATTAATAGAGGAATAAATCTGAAGTCAGTTCCAAATGGTAACATATGATTGGGCGCACCATTAGATCAAAGCAAACACTTCTAATTGATTCAATTCATTAATCCATTTATTATTTGAACTGAAATTTGATTTAAAGACAAGACATGAAACGTTTGATTAGTTTTTATACAATTTTATAAAAATGAATTCAATTTGTATTAAATAATTGATGTCTAATATCAGCGGACAGTCATCCGAACGGGTCATACGAGTTCCAGAATCTGAAGATTGGATGAGAAGAGACAGTGAGTGAGTGAACAACAAATATATTTTATATTAAGAGAAAAACGTAAGACGAGAGAAAAAATTTGATTAAATGCATCTCTAATGTAATAAAAGTGGGGCTTCTCTTCTCTATTCTCTATACTATTAAGTGTGCGACACATCTAACAGAGCCAGCGATCACTTACTCGCCCTCAGAGCGCATCCACTCTAAGAGACCACTATATAGACATTTATTGATTTATATTTTGTTCAATACATACATATATATAGTATATTATATATGTATCATATATACAATAGATATATACAAACCTTTATAGTTCCCTGACTATTGGCCGCCACCACTACGTTAGAGCCGGACCGCCAACAGACAGCGCTGACAAAATCGCTGGTATCGTCTTCACGCTTATCCTTGTCCTACAAATTGTATCACAAATTCATATAACAATACAACAGTAATGACACAAAAGTACAAAAGAGTAGCGAAAAATAGATATTTGGACAGAATATTGTCTCTAATCTCTGAATATTTTGTTGGAAGCGAACAATAGTTCTTCTAATCTCTAATCTCACAGAAATTGTTTAGCACTCTATCGACTTAACCAATCATTTAATACAATACATACCAGAACTCGAACCGAATCGAACCAAAAAGTCAATACTTGTTTAGTCAGACCCTTATAATAGACGAAAAGAGCGTTGTTTTCACTGCCACACGCTATGAAGTCCCCGTCAGTGGCCAAACCTACAAAGTTTTTCTCATTTATATGGCCTTTAAATGAACGAATGCACGGAGTTTTAGAGGTATTCCACAGTTTTAGCTGACTGTCTGTCGACGCAGAGACTATCTCCTCGTTGTTTAAAAACTTTACATAAGAGACGGCTTTCTTATGGCCTTTGAATACCATTAATGGGTTTTTAATATTTCTTAAGTCATAGTAATGAACGCAATGGTCGGCCGAACCGAATGCCAAATGATATCGACTGCAAGGGTTGAACTTAACGGAACATACGTTTGCCTTCGCTTCGAGAGACGTAACAGAGTTTTCCATATTAGCCGACCATAGCTTGACTTTGGCGTCATCAGAACCGGAGGCCACAAGTTTTGTATCGACTTTATTGAAGTCGACGCTCCAACACCTCTTTTCATGCTCCTGGAATGTTCTCATTTTCTGACCGGTGAAGGCGTCCCATATAGTGACAGTGCCCTCATAGTCACTGCTGGCCATCATAGCCTTATAGTATGAGCTCCAACTGACACAACTTATTTTAGAGCTGCACTCCATTTCATTAATGGGGTAATGGATGTCAAGTGTGTCCTTCACAACCGTCGAGTATTCAAAAACTTTGATCTTTTTGGTCACTCCTGCGATCGCAAAGTATTCACTGTCTTTGTCGAACTCAATGGAAGAGACAATAGAAGAACCGGTGAAAAGATCGCTGGCGTAGCAAAGAGTGGCCAATGGTCTCAAACTACTGAATGACGTGAACTTATTCAGAGTATCACTGAATTCATGCAAACCATCGATAGACGTGTCATCGTCTGAAGAGGACAGCACAAGACTTTTGGCACGAGTTGTGAAATAACAATCTTCTAAGTCTTCAAAATGAAAGTGCATTTTCTTCCTCCTATTGTTGAGAGACGACAATAGCCACGGCTCCCGAACATCATTTCCAGTGATTATATTTCTCTTACTAAACGTTGGGTCTAAACCGACAAAATTCGAGGCACTGCTACTACTGGGCTCAGGTGAGGGCCACACTTCACGGTCCAGAATAGAACTGGAGTCCGCGTTATTAGTGTTATTGTCGGCACTGTTGTTATTCGAGTCATTAGCTTTGCTTTTATTGATGGCTTCGTTTGCGATCAATAGGTCCACTCGACGACAGTCCTCATCAATAAGTCTAATCTCACGGTCTAACTGATCCAACTGTTCCTGTTTGTGTTGTCGGACCTGTTTCAGGAAGTCCTTCAGTAACTCGTTTTCGATGGTTTTGCAGCTCTGCATCAAAAAGCAAATCAATTAAGACTCGAAAAACAAGTTTTTTCGGATTACAGTCTCGAGTTGTGTCTTCCTTTGAGATAATGAGTCGAGCAATAGATTAATGTCCGCCAAATCTAATTGATCTGATTTCTGAATCAAAATCTCTTGTAATTCACTCATTTCTCGCGGATTCTGAGAAATCAAAGAATATATTCATTAAAAATGAAACCAAATTATGAGACAATTGTCAGACATTTTTTCCGGAATCGATCTTCTTTTGCAGAACTAATTTGTGATGTTTTGTAATCAATTCATTCACTTTTTTGGACAATAAATACAAAAATCAATCGAAAGTCGAATTTGAAATAAGAGTTAAATTACATAAAAAGTTGGGAAATACGTGTTCGACAATGAAATTACATTTCGGACATCTATTACTCCTTTCCAAAGACATTGATATGCATTTGAAACTAACCAACAAATCAAACATTAATTGTTTGTCAAAGAGATGGACACAATTACCAGAAAGTATGGCCACATTTGGTGACATTCGCCTCTTCGATGATCTCAAAACAAATCGGACTAAAAGTGTGAATAAATTAAATATAATAACAATTATAAGAAAAGACAATCTGAAGATTTACCACAAAAAGTCATTGCTCTTGTCTTCTATGGAACCGCTCACACAATTCAATACCAAAGGATGAGGTCTTTTACGTTTGATTGAAGACATTGTTTGACCAAAAGTTGAATCAAAAGACAGATAATTATATTAACGAAAAATAAAATAATTGTTTGTTTTGAACACAAAATTTTCGACACATTTTTGGTGAAGACATGAATTGTCAGTCGATTTGTACTAAAAATTACTTTAAATTATATTTAAACAAATAATTAGCGCATTGTTTACAAACTTTAGTTAAATTTGGTTCAAATTTCACTTAATTTCATTGAATTTTAAAACTAATAAAAATCACAAATTATTTTGAATTCAAAAGCAGACAAAACCAAAACAATCGCAGAGAAACTCATTTCACGCAATGTTTTGCTTTCATTCAAAGCATTTCATTGATTGCGTCCTTCAAAGCATTGTTTGCCCCAAACTTTCTTACGTTTGCGACAATCAATAGTTTTGCGCACTTTTCAACTCAAATCATTTCTTTCATCTCAAGACAAATGCTTTCTTTTGCTAATAATAATATTCAAACCATCGAAACAACTTTTATTTGACTGATTATTTTTATTTTTAAGGATGGTTCTTTTTCTAACAACGATTTCAATAGCTCCCTCTTAAAATCAAATAAACCTGATATTTTTTCTATTCAATAACATAGCTTAAATTCTGGTTTACCAGCGCCAGGAACCAATTTTAACCCATTTCTCAATAGAATAGTGTTTAACGAAGGCTTAAACTTTTCATTGTTTTTACTCTTTGATTGCAATGATATTTGAGATAATTTTCTGAAACTGAAAACTTAAGATTTGAGTGATTACACAATTGATTGGAGTCTTACTTAAGATAGTCCGGCTCTTCATTCAATGTTTTTAAAATTTGTTTGATTCCAATAAACTTTTTCAATTCCTATTTTAAACACTATTTTAATGATAAATGGGTTAAAATTGGTTCCTCGCGCTCGCAATTCAATGTTATAACACATTACTCTGCTTATCCTTTTTTCGATCACACTATATGTTCAATAACTTATTGTCACATTTGTTAATCAAACTCTAAATCACCTTTCATATAATTATATAACATACATGCATATTATATCAAAGCCATTACCCGAATGCTGAACTGCTGTTAAAAAACAAAGTTGCTGTTTATTCAATCGATTTTTCAAGTAAATTCTATCAATCATTAGTACTATGTAACTTTAGACCTCAATAGAAGTCGATCGCCACTTTGAACCTGATCACAGGTTTTTGAGTTTTATCAAAAAGGGCAATTCATCTATTAATTCTGTGTGTTGCCAAGGTCTATTTCCAGTTTGTATTACTTTAGTGACTCATTCGTTAGTTCATAAAATTCAATTAATCGCTGAATTCTCAAACAATAATAAATCACAAAATTATATGACTTTTGTGAACACATTTAATCATAAATTTTGATTCAGTAAATAATTTTCGGTAAAAATTCAAAGAATATATCAATAATTCTTAGCAATCAAATTGAGTGTATATTTTGTATATATTTTCTTCAACTTTCCATTTGATCTCTGATTTTAAAAAAATAAATGAATTTCAAGGCTTGACTTTGAAATCAATTGCTGAGAATTATGCGAATTTTGAACCATATTTGCGGTCATTCATCAAAATTTTTATTTATTTGTGTATCAAATGAATAATTCCTAATTGAAAGAGAAATTAATGAAAAGCCCTCATATTTTTTCAATCTTATCAATCGATGAATCAATTGGTGAGACTTTTTCTTCTCTATTCAAATGATACTATTTCTCGATTG
Source organism: Edwardzetes edwardsi (assembly GCA_034693445.1). Taxonomy (NCBI): domain Eukaryota; kingdom Metazoa; phylum Arthropoda; class Arachnida; order Sarcoptiformes; family Ceratozetidae; genus Edwardzetes; species Edwardzetes edwardsi. The sequence goes on from JAQFXL010000676.1 coordinate 14,263, forward strand.
TATTTATATCTGAATTTTTTGCACTAAACGGCAAAAACTGTTCGAAACTATTAGCGAATGTCTTATCAATGGATGTATTGTATCATCACTTTTGGGTGGCGATCATAAGATGCGTTGCTATGACAACGAGGATGTGATGATGGTTTGGGAAACTCTAATGAGAAAAACCAACAGTCCTTAGGAATGCATACCTGAATGTGTTGACTCTAACTTCCAAATGAATATTAATTTTGAAATGTAATCGTATTTTTGAATGTAATTTCGTTATTAATTCAATCAAATAGTTAAGTGTTTGACGGAAACGGAAATATGTCTAAAATGGGTGAAGAGTTGGACCCAGAGATTGGGTGTGATATGAACTACGATAGCCTTAAAATGAATTATTATGATAACAAGTATCAATCGACAAATACATCTCAAGTTCCGCCACAATATAAGCCCCTAACCCTTTTGGAAAAAAGGTTTTTGTTAGCCGTTGAAAGAGGAGATCTGCCCGCAGTTCGAAGGTTTGAATATTTTCAATATTTGTTAAACTTTTTATTCGTCTCATCTGTGAGTCATATCAATTGATTAGAGCATTACAAGAGACGCCTAGAGAAGAGTTTAACGTCAATTGTTACGACCCTCTGGGAAGAAGTGGGCTTCTGATGGCCATTGATAATGAAAATCTTGAAATGTGTGAACTTCTCCTCAATTCTGGCGTTGAGATGAAAGACGCTTTACTCCATGCAATCAATGAAGAGTTTGTCGAAGCAGTGGAACTACTGCTCGATAATGAAGATGCAACGCGTATGCCGGGTCAGCCACATGTAAGCTCCAACATATCCTGTTTATCAAACATATCTCTGATTGGCTATTATTGTCCGAATTATCTTCAAAAGTCTTGGGAAGCCGTCGAACGAGAGACCTTCACACCAGACATCACTCCATTGATTTTAGCCGCACATCGCAATAATTATGAAATCCTCAAAATCATTTTAGACCGAGGCACATCTCCTGTATGTCCTTCCTATTTGATGTTTAGAATATAATTCCAATTTATACTGAATCAGATACCCGCCCCACATGATGCGCGATGCGGTTGCAAAGACTGTCGACTGGCCACCAAAGAAGGTGATTATCTCCGAAATTGTTTATTCTTGTAATGAATAACAAACATAACTAATCCATCAGATTGTTTGCGACACTCGAGGTCTCGAATCAATGCTTACAAAGCGTTGTGCTCTCCCTCTCTCATTGCGGTAAACAATAATTTGCGCTCAAATGCAATGCACTTATCGATGAATTTTAGTTAAAACTTCACAAGAATTTCAAGAATTTTATTCAGTTTTATAAACATATTATTCATATACTTCTAAATTAATGTCAATATTTCATTCACAAAATTGATCATTGATTTTGCTTAAGTTAACTCATAATTTGTTCCCAATTTTTTTCTTAATAGTTATCTAGCAAAGATCCAATTCTGACAGCTTTTGAACTGAGCTGGCAATTAAGAAGACTATCATATTTGGAGCCAGAATTCAAGAATGAATACCAGGAACTTCGTCGTCAGTGCCAGTCATTCGCTACCGCACTCCTGGATCACACCCGAACCACCGAAGAATTAGAGGTAATTTGATAACAATGGAAATTTATAAATAAATTCTTAATAAAATGTGTTACTTTGCGTTTGAAATCAAAGGTTCTTTTAAATTACGATCCAATCGGAGATCCATTGGGTATAAAGAAAACAAATAAAATAAATGCAAAAAAGGTTTTGGTAATAAATCTATTTTTGTCGAATCATTATTCTATTTAACAGATATGCAGGGAAGAATGAAACTAACTAGATTGAAACTGGCGATTAGAGTCAAACAAAAACTGGTAATTAAATATTCATTATTTATTCAACAAAATTCATAGTATTTTATTCATATATTTTGTTTCAATTTTCATCTAAATGTTTACACAAAAAGAATTTTATGCGACAAATGTTAAATGCGTTAAAAATGGAAATCTTTACCCCTCCTGTGCCCTATAGTTTTGCGCACACGCCAATGTTCAGCAACTTTTGGCCTCCATTTGGTACGAAGGTTTGCCCGGATTCCGGCGCAAAAACATTATGATACAGACTTTGCAGTTGGTGATGATCGGCACGATGTTCCCTGTCTTGTCTATGTCATACATATTAGCACCCCACTCAGTTATAGGAAGATTTATCAAAAAGCCATTCATTAAATTCATTTGTCATTCGGCGAGTTATGTCACTTTTCTATGTAAGTCAACACTCATTAGCCTATTGTCAACAGCTTATTGTCCACTATTTCAAAAATTTCCAGTATTACTAATGTTGGCCTCACAGAGGATAGAAACCGATATATTTGGCAACTCTTCCCCCCGGGGGGATAACGTAAATACAACGAAAAGGTTACTCATATACGCTTTCCAAGATGAAACAGATGATCCAACAATATCCTTTTCTGTTTCATACAGAGGAGCACTGCCTTCTCCTATAGAACTATTCATATTGGCCTGGGTGCTCGGTAAACAAAAAAATGATAGCTATAAGATTGCTGAGAAATATTGTGATTATAGGCCTTATATGGAGTGAAGTCAAACAATTATGGGATTTAGGAATTGCCGATTATTTGAGTGATATGTGGAATATTCTGGACTTCATTACAAATTCTTTGTAATTATTATTTGATATTATTTCCAAACATTTCATCTTATTTTCTATTTGAAGATATGTGGCAACGGTTGCGCTCAGAGTTATCGCATATTTACAAGTAACTTTTAAATTCAACTAAAAGCTAGCAATAATTTATTCGGTTAATCAAAACATTTATTCAGATTCAAAAAGAAATAGCTTTGAAAACAGGAACAGCATCTCTGCCTCGCGAAGACTGGGATGCATTTGACCCGGTGCTGCTATCAGAGGGATTGTTCGCTGCGGCCAATATATTTAGTTCACTCAAATTGGTTTACATATTCTCAGTGAACCCTCATTTGGGTCCTCTTCAGATCAGTTTAGGCCGAATGGTTATCGATATTCTTAAGTTCTTCAGTGTCTATACATTAGTGCTCTTCTCATTTGCGTGTGGAATGAATCAATTGCTCTGGTATTCAATTATATGTATAAAACAAACTTGTTGAATTTGGTTTATACCTGGATAGGTATTATGCAGACATGGAGAAGCAAGCATGTGATTTTTATAGATTGTCAACCACTCATAGACTGCCTAAAAACACGACTGAAATCCCACACCCAGACTCGTGTTTCACGTGGAGGCGATTTGCTAAGTATGTCTTCAGTGGATTCAGACTAAACACTTGATAACCGATTGATTCGTATATTACATAATCTGAATAACATTTAGTAACTAATGACTTATAAACACTTTTGACGACTAATGCAATCGATTAATATTCCGATAGTCTGTTTGAATCGTCGCAAACATTGTTTTGGGCGAGTTTTGGTCTAATAGACCTCGAAAATTTTGAACTAAAAGGTTAACTAAAGGTCTCTTTAATCATTTCTATAAATTCAAACAAATAGTTCACTTACTCTTTGATGGATTTGTTGCAGGCATTCAAAGTTACACTCGATT
>JAQFXL010000677.1:0-17841 GCA_034693445.1 Edwardzetes edwardsi
CAGACCTGTGGCGAGCATCACATCCCTAAAGTTGAGTCCAGCCGTATATACATTGCAATTGATTTGTTGCATCTCCTTGTTATTCATACCATGAACCAATTTTGGCATTTTAAAGTTACTTAAGTCAAACCATTGCAAACCTGACAGATCTCTGGTCTGTCCAATGTTTAGGAAGTATTCATCCGATTCTTTTTTGTCATAATCTTTGGGAAGTGTTATGTGTCGTAATGTTCCGATTCTTCCCTCTTTAACCACATTTATCGCCAAATCATTCGTCAAAATATCAGAAAAAGGCTTTACTTCGAAATTGATGGGGAGTTTCAGTGAATTGTCGCTATCGAAAAGGCATCTGATATTCTCTCCTCCCGGTTCCAAACGAAGACAATTAATGAGACCAATAATGCCATTAATGGAGGAGTCTTTAGCGATGAGCCAAATATGTTCGTCTCGTTTCTCAATTTCCTTCATTTGATTCAATATTTTCTGAAGTCTTTCAAACCATTGCATAGAATTGACTCTAATTTCGACGATATTTTCACTTTTAGGCAAATCTGGTTTGAGTTCCACTTTTCTCAACAAAACTGTTTTATAACAAATAGACTCCGATTTAATGCCAACTATTTTGAAGCCAACATTTTTGGCCGTCTTTTCAAACTCGAAGATTCTCTGCTCGAGTTCTGAACTATTCATTTGTTTTTTGCCATTCATTGAGTTGAGAGTTAGTTCTGGTTCTGTGTATTTGTATCGAAACACAGATAACAGGAATCCTTTGTCAAGAATCGAGTCATATATTTCTTGGATGAGTGAATCCAACTTCAGATGCCATAACTCTGGGCTGTCCCTCAATATTATTAGATTCACAGGTGATATGTCATTCGGAAAGTCTGATGTATTAGTATTCCATTCATTCACTTTGAATGACCTGTTCTTCATATCATCGGGTATTACATCAATAGATTTGACAGCAATAGTGTAGTTGACATCAATCGGGTATATGGCGGCGGTGGCCAATTGGTTATCCACATCATTGGCCATCAGATTATTTGTTAAATTGATTTCTAATACTTTGATATCTTTTTTCGGAACATTATTTTCACTGACAATATCCAGAAGCGAACGAATCAAATACTCATTCTTCGAGAACTGATGGATCATATCCTTAGACAAATCAAATTCTGGTTTTTTGCCAAAATCAGCCATCAATTTATCGATCTTTCCTTTGGCTGCGTTTACATCAAAATTTTTATTCTCATCAAAGAGAGAGTCATTCAAATTGATTAAGACTTTTAGCATAATTTGGTCTTCATTTAAGTGATTCTTATACTTCTTCAGCGACTCATCACTCAATCCATTGTCAAGATTTTCAACAGAATTACTGTTTGCGTAAAATTGTTTGATTTCCTTTGCGAGTGAAGAACAGACCTTAAGATAATCCAAAACTCTGGTCTTTTCTTTCACTTCAATTGCATCGAAGTCTTCATTGGTTAGGAACTGATAGGACTCTAACTTCAAGTCTTGGACATTACTTTTTCGTGGGATGGGGAGAGCGATCAGTCCTTCTATTTCTATGCCTTGTGTGACAACCATTCTTGAGTTGATGTCCACATGAAATGGTAGTATAGACTTGAAAATATGGAACCGATCTGATATCATTCTATCCAGGTATTGAAGGTTATCCGTCGCCAACAGATCTGAAACCTCTTCACTTTGTTGATCCCATTCTTCCATTTTCTGGTTTTCAAACTCTTCCCATTCCTCGATATTCTTTTGCTCTTCGATCTTATTCTTGACCACTCCTTCATAGAGAATCTTTGGATCACAGGTTAGCCTTTTGATCATAACTGGAACCATGAGTTTGCGGAACGGCATAGCAATGGCCATTGTTTGCAAGAGTCCGTCCAAAAAGGTGATCCAACTTCCGTCCCATTCAACTGTTCCATTGAATGTTTTAAAGTCTTGAGTGGTGATAGTCTTAAGTCTTTTGAAGAACAATCCGTAGTCATAACCACAAGTTCTGAGATCTTTGTAGATATCGTTTGCACTTAAAGTCAATTCTTCGCTATTCTTGTCGTCAGTTCTCTTGTCGTCTATCAGGTCCTGAAGGAAAAGCGAGTACTCGTCTGTGGTTTGCATTTTACCCAAACATAAAATATTGTTGTTTTCCAAAATGAAAAATTCACCTAATTTTGTTCAAGTACAAATTTATTTATGCATGTTTCGATTGACTTCTCAAACTGTAATATTTATAGTATATAATTGTAGATATTTAAAAATGTGCTAGATATAGATTTATCCTCGAGTTACACTCGCTAAAGAAGGCCTAATTTGGTTGAAGCTATTCTGGACAAGACCAAGACACTCTTGCGACTAAATATTGAAAAATAATGTAGAAAAGGTGGTCAAATGTGGGGTAGGTTCACATAAAATTACATTTAATCTCGGGAATATAAAGAAATTGACGTTCAATATGACCTAATTGAATAAAAATTTTCAATTTAAAATTATTGAACCTTGAAACTATATTAAATGCTCAATTTAAACATGGTTAATTGTGAGTTTAGTATCCTACTTGCTCGCTATTCTTGCTTATTTAGCTCAATACAACTCAGACTTTTATAATTTAAAAACTGTAACTTTATATTTGAAAACAAAATTCATGATTATATTAATCATAACTATTATATTTTTTGGGGTTCGACCTTATAAAGAACTGGGTAATTTTTTTCTTAGAAAAGTAACAAAAAATAAATTACCTGATTGCTTAAGATATCTAACTTTTAATCTGGTCGGCTCGTCATAAGACAGAAACACCGGTCTTCTGAACTGTACGTCTTCGAAGATCACCGGTATTTGATTCCATAGTCTACCCACAGAATATGCCAATCGCTTCCAGGCCATCATCAGATACCCGGCCGCTGGGAATATGATGTTCCCATCAATCTTATGATCGGGAAAATAATTTTTATAAGTGTCCGACAAATCAATGGTTTCGTTTAAATCAGATGCCGTCTCCCTGTGCTTATAGTCAGGATATCCGCGAACAGAATAACTCTTGCTATGCTCCCAATGCATTAGTGAGCCTATAGACTGGGTTCCTCTTGCTACCGGCCACTCCACTATAGGGTATAAGTTCTCAATGGATGGGTTGAGTCCTAATTCATAGAGTTTTGCGATTGAACTCAAGAACTGATCCAAATTTGTTTCATTTGAGTCCCTTTTTATAAGCGACACATAAGTCGAGTTCTCCAGTGTTTGTGTCACTACTTTTGAGAAGAGTCCGTGCGGTCCAATCTCTACTATAATGGCGTCTGCGGGCAGGTATTTGAGTCGATTGTAGAAATAGACAGGACTGATAAGGTTGTGCGCAAAATACTCGGCCGAAGCGTACATAAGTTCATCCTTTGGGTCAGAATCCAAAACTGCTGTTGAAATCCACTTCTTTGAGCGGAGCTTAGGGTTTGAAACATACTTCTTGACCTCATCCACCATTAGTTTTTCACAACACAGGAGGTATTCACTATGATATGGGACGTCATTGCTGTCCAATTCCCGAACGAATACTCCTTTTTCTGTCAAAGTTTTGATAAGATTTTTCATTTGAGTATAAGATCCTAAAAATTAACAGAAAATCATAAAAAACTCATAAATAGTTGTAAGATTCAAATGAATACCTGAAATAACTACGCTATCTTTGGCGTTATTGCAGACAACGCTCACCCCTTCAGGGCATATTTTCTTAGCCTGGTCCCACGACACACCGACGGCAGCCATTAATCCTTTCGGGACTCTTTTGTCGCTTTCAGTGATCTTTCCTCTGATATAAGAGATGAGAAGAGATTCCTTCACTGTTAGAGCGCCGTCAGCATAAGCACAGGCTATTTCTCCAAATGAGTGACCAATGATCCCATCAGGTGTTATACCGAGTGCTTTGATTACTTCAAACAAAGCAATCTCCAGACAAGTTGTGGCACAGAATTTGTTAGTCATCGTTGACATTGAGTTCTTGTCGTCCGATAATAACAGGTATTTCAGATCAATACTGAAGGGTTTGAGTATTTGATGGCATTCCTCTATTTTATCGGCAAAAATCTTGATCGGCATTAAAGCCTTAGCCATTCCAACCCATTGTCCGCCCAAACCGGGGAATAAGAACCAAATTGGACGCACCGTTTTGTCGATACATATGGAGTGTTGTCTCTTATATTCATAGTTTATTTGATTGTTTGTTGCCTTCGATTGTTTGATAAACAAAGTTCCTGAAGATTGTACTCTAAGATGAATATTCATATATGGAAAGTCATGTTTTACTTACCTCTGTATGGAAACCCGGATGAGTTAATTACAGCACTATATTTCATAGTGTCGGTCAAAAGCGCCAGAAAGTCCCTTGTCACTTTTTGGGGGTTATTTTCAATCCAATTGCATATCTGATTAAATATTTCTTCAGTTCGGCCACAAATGTTGACAATTCTTGGAATAGTGTCCGCAATCTTAAGACTATTCTCATCTGCAGTCTTATAATTAGGTTCTAACAAAGCGTTTGCATTAACGCCACCGACGCCTATGTTATTGACCGCAGCAATGCCTTAATCAAAATAAAGGGTTAAAATTTAAAATCAATAAGTATTTCATATTAAATACCTGGATTATATTTCATATTTTCCTGTATGGGAACCAGTGGTGGACTCATGACCTTAATGGTTGACTTGAGTTTATTAATATTTTTGTTACCCGGAATGCATTCGTTCTCATATGAGATCAAAACTTTAGTTAATGATGACACCCCTGACGCTCCTTCTGCGTGTCCGACAACACTCTTCAATAGGCCCACATTGATTGTGCCCTCCCTCTGAGGTTTAGCGCAATAGGCGTTATAAATGGCTTTGGCCTCATGTATATCCCCGACCTTTGGATTGAAATAAAAGTTTACCAAATGAAACTCATCTGGATGAAAGGTTGCATACTTTAGTGCCGGTGGCGTGTGCTTCAAAGTAATTCACTTTGAGAGGATCGACATTTGCCTCTTTGTACACCTGAACCATAAGCTCTTCTTGGCTTTCAGCAGAGGGGAAGAACATACCCATCCGTTTATTGCCGTCAATATTGACACCAGTGCTCAGAACAGTCGCATAAATACGTTTTGCATCGGCTTTTCGTTGGAGGAAAAGGCAGGCGACTGTCTCTCCTCTTACGAATCCGTCTGCCTTTTCATCCCATACTTTAGGGATACCATCGTCTGGATTCAGACGAATAGATTGGAACATATGGTTTGAGAAAGGCTGCAGATTTATGTGGGTTCCGCCAACTATTGCCTGATCACATTTGCCTAGAAAATTGAGTTCGGTATTAATGATATCAAATGTAAAAATTTCACTCAAACCTAATCTCAAGTCATTCATCGCTATATTCAAAGCCACTAAACTCGAAGAACAGGCGGTTTCTGTGACGAGTGACGGACCCTTAAAGTCATACACAAACGACACTCTATTGGCGTACAGACAGAAACCGCTTCCCTGAAGCCATAGAATTGAATCCGTGACCGAAACCTCCGAGTCTGGTTGAGTCTCTTCAGGGACTCCATCAGCCGTTCCAAATGTAGAGCACCCGATATAGACACCAGTTTTGCTGCCACGAAGTGTTTGAGGGTTTATGCCTGGATTATTCAATTGGACATATGGGTCAAGTAAACTGAACGCAGTATTGATTGCATACCGGCGTCAACTATGGCCTCATAAGTTGTCTCCAATAGTATTCTGGACTGCGGGTCAATATTGTGTCCCATTTTGTCCATAACTCCAAAGAACTTGACGTCAAGTTTGTCGATGTTCTTCAACTGACCCATATGTGGGTCCATTCCGTACAAGTCTTTAGACAAAATTGGTCAGAATAATTGATAGGTTAAGTATTAGTGGCATACCTGAAGGCCATCTCCTGTTCTCTCCACTAATCATTTGTACTCCATTGTAGAGATTCTGTGCAAACTCATCGGTGGTATCTGATTCAGGGAATCGACCACTCATTCCACTGATCACTATATCATCGCTAATCATATTCTGTGCGCTAAAAACTGAAGCTTTGCTTAAAATTAACTAATCTTTGAGTTAAACCCAACATTTGATTGAACCAAATATTAAAAGTTTGAATAAAATCTTCAAACAATAGATTGAATCCACTATTTATACAGTCGTTAAGAATTAAGATTGCATTCAATTGTTTGCATTTATACTTTTCATTGACGTCTTATTCAGCAAGGTAATTCATAGGCTTATTGTGATGATGATCAATTAATAACAAAGTCATTAATAATACTAATCATTGACTTTTCACCTGCAGTACTGTTATTTCTAATGATGTTCTAATGAGCAAGGTTGTCATTAACCAACTGTACATTTTCCTTAGAACACAAATTAAAATTTTCAAGGTGATTCAAATAGTTGTTCCTTCGATTTTCAATTATGTTTTGTGAGTAGTGTCCTACTGAAATGTTTTTGGAATTTAATTTGAAACTTGGTGATCTCAATGTGGTTTATGATCGTATTTTTGGTTGATTTTGGATTTTTTAAAATTATTATATATATTAATGATTAAAGAGTTCTTGAATTTGTGATAATTGACTAATTGTTAGATCCATTGAAATGACAATGTTTTCACAGTTGAATAGGTTCATGGTTTTCTTCCACTCTTCTAAATTTAATTATTCTGATCAAAACAGGAAAGAAATGTAAAAAATATTGAGCTTGTTAAAAAATGTCAAGCTCACTTATGTCCATTTGTCACAATACAAGTTACTTTTAGAAACCAAGTTTATTTCAAATTTAATCAGTAATAGAAAATAATAGCTTGCTTACAATAAAATATATGCCTCTAGGTATAGTTTTAAAGAATCGACATAAATAATTTCAAATTACCATTTAACATTTATAGAATTATGAAAAATTATAACGTTTAATTAACAAGTTCAAATAGAACTTGACATTCAAGAAACTTTAGTTTTATTATTTTTTTCGTTCACTGAAAGGTGCGGTTATTCTGTCCTGTGCTTCCATTATGGCATCCCTCGCATTGAGCCAAGAATTAGGACCTTAATTGAAAAATGATTTTTGAGTTTCAATTTTTGTTATCAAATCTCACCTTTCAATCTATACTGATATGGAAGAGAGGGACCGAAGTATAGTTTCCACCAGAGTTTGGGATCAGAGAAGAAGTATTTGAATAGATTTGGTTTAACGCCAATAATGTCCGCCAATTCATCCATAGATGGAATCCAATCGCATTCGAGCACATGTTTTACGGGGTTTGCATACCTTTTCCCAACCATTCGGTTGCGTTTCTGAATAGCTTTCCTCATGTGTCTACGGTCTGGCAATTGAAGTTTATCTGCCATAAGTAGGGCGAACCAACGTGACTGAAGCTCAGCCATGGGCATGATTGCACCGGCGGGTAGAGATAAGCTTATAAATGCCAATGTTTTCGGGTGTTTGAGCCCCGGGTAAAATACAAATTTGTAAAGATTGAAGTCAGATTTGCTAATTGGTATCGATTTCTCAGAGAGGAAAGGGTAGGATATCTCATATCCAGTGCAGAAAACAATAGCATCGCAAAGGGTTTCCTCTTCTTCTCCTAAAAATCAAATATAAATTCATTTTCTTTGAAATATTGAAAAAATTATTGCCTTTAAATATGACTCCATTTTCAGTGAATCTTTGGATGTCATCCCTTACGACAACACTTCCTGATAGTATCCTTGACGGCAACGCATCACTGATCATGATGTGCTGCGCGAAAGGCTTGTGCTTTGGCTTCAGTCCATACAATTCGTGATTGAATCTAAAGTTAAGATAGGCTGAGGCTGAGGCGCATGCAATAGGATATGGCGTTATTTGGAACAAGGTGTTCATACATCTTCTAAGCAAACATGAATCAATTGGAAGACCTTTCCACCCATCCCTATGACAGACCCAACTGCCAGAACGGGTCGAGAGATAAACCTTAAGAAAGAGTTATAAGTTTTATGTAAAAATTGAAACTTCAGTACTTTTTTGGTGACATTAGACAACTCGGAAGTTATATCTGCGGATGAGTTCCCTATACCGACCACAACAACAGTCTTGTCCTCATAAACCTTGTTGTCTTTATACCCGTGCGAATGGATAACAGTGCCTTTGAAGAGTTGCTGTCCTTCAAAGGTGGGAACAATAGGTTTGTTGTTATGTCCGATGCAAACCATAACGCCATCGAATACTTCTTCGAAAACAAAGCTATGTTTGAGGTCTTTGATTGTGAGCTTCCATTTGCCGCTCAGGTCGTAGTCATCGTTGGGCTCACATTTGATGATCTCGTGCTCGAGTTTCAGGTAATCTTTGAAACCGATCTTATTTGCGTAATCAACTAGGTATTTCGTCTCAAAAATAAAAGATTGCATGATTGAAAATACAAATGTCAACATTTACAAGATCAAATTATATAAATTTATTAAGATTATATCATACCATATGACTATGATGCATGAAGTTCGGGTATTCTTTTGGTGGCGGGTAATCAGAGAAAGCAGTCATCTCTTTGCTTGTGTTCAGTCGAGTGGTGCGCCAAATGGATGCGCTTCCGTCCTGTTCTTCCCCTCTGTAGAGCCAGAGTCCACCGATTTGGTCAGTCTTTTCATAGATAACGACATCGAAACCCTCTTCGCGACAGGCTTTGTACCCACAGATACCAGAATTGCCCCCTCCTATTATGGCTATCCTTTTGTCAGACATTAGAAACTTATAATTTGTACATGGCAAATTCCTGCACTTCTCTATTCAAATTCATCTATTCACAAAAATTTTCTTATATATATATATAGTGTTTGATAAAACATGCTAGTACATTGAATTGAATTGATCACGTACATTAAAATTGCGAAACACTTGGTAAATAATATAATTAATGAAGTTATTGGAAATCATATTAATCTTGTTAATTTAATAGTTTGATTGGTGGAATTTCCGAGAATTCAAAATCAATTCAAAACTTCATAGTTCAGAAAGTTTTCATTCATAAAAAATCAATTGTTTTTTCATTCATTCATTCATTTAGTAAAATAATAAAATAAACAACAATTTCGGGAAATTTTTCTGATTCTTTATTTAATTGCAAGATACAAACTAATTTATTCGTGTCACGGTATTTCACAAGATTATTTTAGCTTTGAAAATAATTATTGAATTTTTCGGCAATTTTATCCGAACCAAAATCATTAGGATTTTCTTCGATTACTTCCAATTGAAGTCTCTTTAAAAATGAAAATTCAGAACAAAAATGATTAAAATTGACCTCAAATTCAAAGCAATTTTCACTCACATTGTCTCCAATGAAATAAAACTCTTTAATTCTGTTCTCAAGTTCTTCAACACTTCCCTTTGTGCTGTTTTTTGATTCCAAGAGTTTGACAATAAGTAAACATCCCTTTAATTCCAGGTATTTTTTGTGAAGATTATTCTTCGACTGTTTGCTGTATTTCCTCTGCTTTTGGAGCCGGTATTCAGTCAGTAGTTTTAGTCGTCGATAACTGTTTCGTATGATTTCGTCCATATCTCTACTGATTAGACCTTTGCCCACAAACTCCTTGATATCAGCGCTCAGTTTATTGATCTTTGAGTCGATATCTGATTTGCTGCGTATTTCGCGCCAAAGTTTTTCCTGTGCCGGCTTTGGTAGGGTCTTGGAGAAGGTCTGGACAGATGTTTCTAATAGATATTCTTCAGTAAACTCTATCTCTTCGGACATCATTTCAGATATAGTGTCAATAGTGAGGGCTTTGCCAACAGAACCCTTTTGTAAAAGTTTAATGATGATGAGCCCTCCGTTATCCAGAGTTCCCATTAAATCATAGTTGCCGTTAGGGCTCAGACTATCCAACAGTCCTTTAAAATGAGAGTAAATCTCTTTCATTGATTTCAGTTCCTGGACTTCTTTAGTCCAATTGAGGCCAATCACAGGTCGGTTCATCTTTTCAGCCAACCCTTCCAGTGATGCGAATATGCCCTCCAATGGAGGAAAGAAATAAATAGGTTTTCCATTCTTTCCATTATTGAGTCGGGTGTGGGTTTCGGTCGGAATAATAAACTTAATCTTAAGCAGCTTAGCTCTGGCTTTCTTAGCCTCTTCAGTATATCCTCTCATTTCATCGACTTTTCCGGCCTCAAACTCCTTCATCATTCCTATTGTGATGTTCTTAACGTCATTCAGAGTGACTTTAATGTCATAATCCCTCTCTAGTCCCTGTTGTAGCTCAACAGCAAACATAGACTCCATTCCTATTTCTCCTAGAGTCAAGTGATTGGGTGTAGTCTTGGGATCGATACCTAAAGCCTGCCATATCTGAGCGACAATCCTCTCCTCTCGAGTGCCGGATTTGATCTGACGTTCGGCTCTTTTCTAATAATTTTAATGAAATTTAACTGAAATTAAAACTAAAATACTTTGCCTTACAATACATGAAACGATTGGATAACGAATTTGAAGCAATTTATCCAAAATATCTAAACACGAGTTAATCCTCTGTTTGGAAATTCCCATAATTGAGGGAATTTCCATATCAGCCGCAACACCGACATCGCCGATAGGTCCCCACTGAATGGCCAATCCATGTAAACCATTCTTACGTCTGGCCTCACAAATGCGTTCACAGATAGAGTTGGCGTAACCATAATTGGATTGTCCGGCGTTTCCTTTACCACAACTCACAGACGAGAAGACCACAAAATAATCCAAATTCATGTCTAGTTTTCTGGAAATTTTGTCTAAATTCTCGAAGGCTTTTATTTTTGAGTCAACTGTTTCTTTGAATGTATCAATGGTTTGGTTCTCAATAAGATTGTCATTGAGAACAAGTGACAAATGAAAGACACCACCGATTGGTCCCAAATCAAGCGCTTGTTTAATGAGTTGTTCAATGGATTCCTCCGAAGCATTGTTTTGTAGAAAGACTTCAATTTTTGTGGAAAACATTTTGAATTTTTCGCTCAGAGATTCCAAACGCTTCAGCAGAAAGTTTTGGTATTCATTTCGCACACCATATCTTGAGGTCAGCACAAACTTTCGTGCGCCTAAGAATAGCATCCAATGAACTAATTCGAGACCAAATCCACCCAAACCTCCGGTAATTATATAAACTTTGTTTGAATTGAAATATGTTTTTGTGGTTGTCTTTAGATTTAGCGCTGGTTTTATAACACTTATGGCTTTCCTTTCATTTTCTTCGTCTCTTATTTTTATCACAATTTTTCCGATGTGTTTACCTGTTGTCATATAACGGAAAGCCTTTTCTGCCTCTTCAGCACTGAATACTGTTCTGTTGATGGGTTTAATCATTCCATTGTTGGAGTTGTCGCGCATCCAGTCATAAAACTTTTGTATGAATTCCTCCTTTAAAAATAACTTCTGATCCATCGCTACGCCGATGAATGAGATGTCTCTTAAGAATGAAAACATTCCCAACTGTTTGTTCATTTGGAGGTCATATTTGCCGATCTCTACAAACCGACCGCAATCGGCAACGCATTCATAACTGGCCTCCAGTTTATCGCCAGTCAGAGAATTGAGAACCAAATCGACTCCCTTCCCATCAGTCAGTGCTTTGATTCTGTATTTGAACTGAATATCTCTCGAACTGAATATTCTGTTCTCTGGTATATTGTATTCATTTATTAAGAATTTCTTCTTTTCTTCTGTTCCAACGGTAACGAAGATATCACAGCCATAATATTGACAAATATTGATAGCCGCCTGTCCCACACCCCCAGCGCCAGAATGTATCAGGATGCTTTCATCTAATCGATAAAACAATTCAAAATTTTTGAAATAAATGCTTGAATTAAAGTCTCACTTCTTTCCAAATGTGCCCTTTCTATGAGGCCATACCAAACCGTGGCGTAAACAACAAGAATAGTGACCGCGTCATCCATAGACCAGTGCTCAGGTATGGGTGTTATTAGTTTTTCCATTGCATATACAGAAGTTGCAAAACAACGGCTCAATTCAAAGCCCATTACCCTTTCCCCAGTATCACATCGACGACCCGCGAACTCAATACCTATTACACAATCTGTAAACAGACTCAGAGGGCCCGATACTATACGGCCGGTTGCAAACATCACATCTTTGAAGTTGAGTCCAGAGCTGTATATTTTGCAATGAATTTTAGTATTCTTGCAATTATTTATGTCATATAATTCTGTTGTCGGCCCTATATTTCTAATATCTATCCACTGAACAATTGAAAGGTCCGAATGCTGTCCAGTATTAAGAAAGTATTCATTTGATTCAGTTTTGTCATAATCTTTGGGGAGAGTTAAGTGTCTGAAAGTTCCGATCTTTCCGTCCCTTAAGACATTAACTGCTAGATCATTAGTCAAAATATCAGAAAAAGGCTCTCGATTGAAATCAATGGGAAATTTAATTGATTTGTTGCAATCGAATAGACATCTGATAGTCTCTCCTCCCGGTTCTAAACGAAGACAATTAATGAGACCAATGATGCCATTAATAGGCGAGTCATTGGCGATGAGCCAAAGGTTTTGATAGTTTGTTTGATTTTCTTTAATACTTTTCATTTTCTCTTTGAGTGATTCAAACCATTCATAAGAATCTCCTTTGAGTTCAATTATGCTTCTCTTTGGAGGAATGGTAGTGACCGCAACTTTCCTGAACAGAATAGCCTTTTGACAAATTGAATCACATTTTAGTCCAATTATTTTGAATCCAGTCTTCTCTGCAGTCTTCACGAAATCACTGATTCTCTGCTCGAGTTCTGAACTATTCATTTGTTTTTTGCCATTCATTGAGTTGAGAGTCAGCTCTGGTTCTGTGTATTTGTATCGAAACACAGATAACAGGAATCCTTTATCAAGAATCGAGTCATACATTTCTTGGATGAGTGAATCCAACTTCAAATGCCATAACTCTGGACTGTCCCTCAATATTATCAGATTCACAGGTGATATGTCATTCGGAAAGTCTGATATATTAGTATTCCATTCATTCACTCTGAATGACCTGTTCTTCATATCATCGGGTATTACATCAATAGATTTGACAGCAATAGTGTAGTTGACATCAATCGGGTATATGGCGGCAGAGGCTAAATGGTTATCCACTTCTATAGTCATCAGACCTTTTGTTAAATTGATTTCTAAAACTTTGATATCTTTTTTCGGAACATTATTTTCACTGACGATATCCAGAAGCGAACGAATCAAATACTCATTCTTCGAGACCTGATTTATCAGATCCAAGTTAAGATCAAGCTTGATGTCAGTCTTTATATCAGACAAAACTCTACGGATCCTATTTTTAAAGGATTGTTGGCTAAGATTCTGGTTGTTATCAATATAACTATCATTCAATTTCATCAAAATCTTAAGTAAAACATAGTTTTCGTTGACATCATCTAAATATTTCTGAATTATCTTCTGATCTGAAGAACTGATTTGATTTTGACTATCATTCGACTCATTGTTTTCATATTTTGCCTTAACTTTTGACGCAATCAGTGAACAGACTTTCAAATACTCTGATCGATGATTTCGATCGCTTTCTTCAACCGCTTCCATGTCTTCATTAGTTACGAATTGATAAGAATCCAGTTTGAGGTCATTTAAGTTTGACATTCGAGGAATGGGAAGTGCTATCATGTCTTCCACTTCTACTCCATGAGTGACAATCAGTCTTGAGTTCACATCCATGTAAAATGGGAGGACAGACTGATAGTTGTGAAACCTATTGTACATTATCTCATCTAAATATCTGGTCTTCACTTCATCTGACTGTAAAATATCTGTCTCCCCTTCCAAGTCTTCGTCCCTCTTCTGTTCCCATTCTGCCATACTCTTATCTTCATCCCAAACCTCCCTCTCCTCATCTTCACACTTATTCCGAGCCACGCCCTCATAGAGCACAGTGGGATCGCATCTCATCCTTCTTATCATAACCGGAACCATCATTTTTCGGAAAGGAACAGCCATTGCCATAGTCTGAAAGAGAGAGTCGACAAATGTGATCCAATTGCCACTCCATTGAACGGTTCCATTGAATGTTTTAAAGTCTTTGGTACGGATCTGCTTAAGATTTTTGAAACAAAGGCCATAATCATAGCCTCGGACTCTCAACTCTTTGTAGATATCATTTGCATCCAAAGTGATCTCAGTTTCATCAGAAGTGTTTTCTTCATTTATCAAATCCTGGACATATAGTGTGTGGCTTTCTGTGGACCAGACCTTTCCCAAACACATGATGTTATTGTGTTCAAGAATAACAAATTCGCCTAAAAGTTGATGGATTAGAATAGGTTTCAAATTGAATTACATTCCAATCAATACCTGAGTTCTCGTGATATCTGACCCGTAGTTTCGTGACTTCGGTCTCCGATAGAAATACTGGTCGCCTAAACTGAACGTCTTCGAAAAGCACTGGTATTTGGTTCCAGGCCCGGGCAAAATTGGAGGCCATCCGTCTCCAGGCAAGCATTAGATAACCACTGGCGGGGAACAGTATCTTACCATCAATTTTATGATCGGGTAAATAGTTTTTGATGGAATTGGCGATATCTATGTTCTCATTCAGATCGGAAGCGGTGGCTCTGAACCTGAACTCAGGGTATTTGCGGACAAAATGGCACTTCTGGTGATCCCATTTCATTAGAGAACTGATTGATTGTGTGCTTCTGGCCACTGGCCACTCAATCTTCGGGTATAGATTTTCAATGGATGGGTTAAGACCTAATTCATAAAGCTTTGCGATCGCTTCCAAGAAAGTGTCTAAATTGGTGTCATTTGAGTCACGTTTTATAAGTGACAGATATGTGGATGAGTCCAGTGTTTGGGTGACTATCTTTGAGAAGAGTTTATGCGGTCCTATTTCTAGAACAATGGCATCTGATGGCAGGTTCTTCAGCTTATTATAGAAATAGACGGGACTTATCAGGTTATACACAAAATATTCGGCCGAAGCGTACAGAAGCTCTTCTTCTGGATTCGTCTCCAAGACTGCGGTTGTGATCCATTTGTCGGACCTTTTTCTCGGGTTTGTTAAATGTCTTTTGATCTCATCCTTCATGTCATGACTGCAGCACAAGAGATGTTCGCTATGGTATGGAATGTCACTGCTATTCATTTCGTGAACAAACACTCCCTTTTCGGACAGACTGTTAATGAATTCTTTGGTTTCGTTATAAAGACCTGAAAAGAGATAACACGAAAAATGACTCATAATTTAAGACAAATTCAGAATTATTGTAAATTACCGGAAACAACGACAGTATTCTTGGCATTATTGCAAACAACACTAACCCCTTGTGGACACAACTGTTTGATCTCATTCCAAGCCATACCAATCACAGCCATCAATCCTTTTGGGATCCGTTTATCATTTTCTGTGACAACTCCTCTCTTTAATGAAACCAAAAGGGCTTCTTCTGTGGTTAGACAGTCGTCAGCGTAAGCACAGGCTATCTCTCCAAATGAATGGCCGATTATTCCGTCGGGGGTTATGTCCAGCGCTTTAATCACTTCAAACATTGCTATTTCTAAAGCAGTTGTGGCACAGAATTTGTTAGTCATTGTCGACATCGAGTCCTTATCATCAGATAGAAGCAAATGTTTTAAATCTATTTCAAACGGTTCTAGTATTTGATGGCATTCTTCTATTTTGTCAGCAAATATCTTGATAGGCATCAAAGCTTTTGCCATTCCTGTCCACTGTCCCCCTAATCCAGGAAACAATAGCCAAAGAGGACGGACTGATTTCTCCACGAATACGGAGTATTGTCTTTTGTATTGATATTCAGAAGAGTTTGTCAATTGATAAGACTTTTTGATTATCACCGAACCTATTGTTTAAATTCAATTAGAACTTGGTAACAATTGAAGCATATTTGCATATTAGACCTCTATATGGAAAGCCTACAGATTTGATGACTGGATTGTATTTCATAGTTTGAGTCAAAAGCGCCAAAAAGTCTCGGCTCACTCTCTGAGGGTTTTCTTCAATCCATTTACACATTTGAAGGAAAGCCTCTTCAGTTCGACAACAAATGTTGACTATTCTGGGAATGGTGTCCGCAATCTCAAGGCAGTTGTCATCTTCAGTCTTATAATTAGGTTCGAGCAATACATGTCCGTTGACACCTCCTATACCAAAGTTTGTGACGCCAGCAATGCCTGAGTATGAAATAAAATTGACCAATCAAAATTAATAACCAGCTGAATTATACCTGGTTCGTATTTATAATTTTCTCTGACGGGGAAGAGCGGTGGACACATCTCTGCAATGGATGACTTAATTTTGTTCAAGTTATGATTCGCAGGAATGCACTCGTTTTCAAATGCAATCAACACTTTGATCATTGACGAGACGCCAGAAGCGCCCTCCGTGTGGCCGATAATGCCTTTGGAGAGACCTATCGGCAAATTTTCCTCTCTATTTGTACGCTTGAAATATGCATTATATATGGCTTTGGCTTCCTGTGGATCCCCAGCCTATCCGTCAATTTAGATCAGAATAAGTTAGATGTGAATCAAAATGAACTTTTCATACCTTAGTTCCCGTGGCATGTGCTTCAAAATAATTGATTTTGAGGGGATCGATATTCGCCTCTTCATATGTGTTGACCATAAGCTGTTCCTGACTCTCAGCCGAGGGGTAAAACATTCCCATTCTTTTATTGCCGTCAATATTAATGCCGGCGTTGAGGACAGTCGCGTAAAAACGTTTCGCCACAGATTTTCTTTGCAATAGATAACAGGCGACCGCCTCTCCTCTAACATACCCGTCCGCTTTTTCATCCCAAACCTTAGGAATACCGTCGTGGGCATTCAAACGGGTCGCTTGAAATATTTGATTAGTGAAGGGCAGTAGATTTATATGGGCGCCGCCCACTATTGCCTGTTCACATTTGCCTGGATTCAAAACAAAGGAATTTCCAATTAATTTTCCATAAAATTCAAATCAAAACCTAATCTCAAGTCATTGATGGCAACGTTAAGTCCAACCAAACTGGAGGAACAGGCAGTGTCTATGACTAGTGAGGGTCCTTTGAAGTCGAACACAAATGATATTCTGTTTGAGTGAAGACAGAGTCCGCTTCCGTGAAGCCATAGTACAGATTCGCTGATTGCGTTCTCAGAGTCGGGATGTGTTTCCTCAGGTATTCCCTCCGGCATTGCAAACGTCGAGACACCGATATATACACCCGTTTTGGTTCCCCGAAGTGATTGGG
Source organism: Edwardzetes edwardsi (assembly GCA_034693445.1). Taxonomy (NCBI): domain Eukaryota; kingdom Metazoa; phylum Arthropoda; class Arachnida; order Sarcoptiformes; family Ceratozetidae; genus Edwardzetes; species Edwardzetes edwardsi. Next base: position 17,255 of record JAQFXL010000677.1, read on the forward strand.
GATTAAAACCTGGGATAGAAAAACAAGACATTCAGTCAATAGGTAACTCTTTGATTGCATACCGGCGTCAATGATGGCCTCATATGTAGTCTCCAATAAAATTCTTGACTGCGGGTCAATATTATCGGCAAACTTATCCATAATACCGAAGAATCGGGAATCGAATCTATCGATTTGCTTCAATTGTCCCATTCGTGGACACATACCGTACAGATCTTGAGGTTAGGGTAAAAATAAGAGTTTCATCTATTTCTTGGGACAAACCTTTAGGCCAACGACGGCTTTCATCTGTAATCATATCGATGTTGTCGTATAAATTGGTCGCCAACTCATCGATGGTATCCGACTCTGGGAACCGACCGCTTATACCACTGATTACTATATCTTCAGTCATAAGTTTCATAAACTTTTCATTTGATGTCATTTTTCTGCACAAAAAAAATGAAATGAAAGTTAGAAACGAAAGTAAAAACAAATTACAGATTAGTTTCAAAACCTTTAGATTGTAATCAAAAACTCGATTTTTGACACAAAAATGAAAAACAATTATTTGATTTCAAAATACTAATGAAATTCTTGAAGAAAAT
>JAQFXL010000678.1:0-17819 GCA_034693445.1 Edwardzetes edwardsi
AAATTTCTCAGACATTTTTTCAAATATTTTGTTACATTTTGATAGTTATTATTGAAACCGAAGTTTAAAATGAATTTTGTGTGAAATTTATTCATGCAAATCAATAATTTTGTAAATATGATCATGGAATAATCTTTCATTTTTCAAATCTAAACTAAATGCCATTCGATGTTGTCATGGCTTTCAATAAGTAAATTGAAAATTTTTTCATTTTAATATACCATGCAATTGTTTGAAACTTCATGCAAACATAAAGTTCTCAATTTTAGAAATACAATGCCATAGAATTCACCAAGGCGTACCATCTGCCATATCTTTTCCATGGAATTATTGAAATATCCACATGGATTTCAAAATGTATCAAGACAAATAGCATAGTTATTAGTGTTATAATTTGTAATTCATAAGTTATCGAGACTTTTTACCAAGAATAAATGACTATTTTTCAATGCTCTGTTCATAACTGAATAGATTCTATGAGAAGTAATTAATTCAAATTAATGATAAATGATTTACAGCTTTGTTGATCACAATAAACAAAATTGACCAATATCAGTTATCTGGTTCATCTAGCTGCTGAATTATATCACCTTTTTTGTATTAATAATCATAACATTGTAGAAAAACTGTTTATTTTGTTCATTTGATTCAAGGTATTAGAAAATGATTCGCTTCTCACAGACTCACCATAATTGTGATAATGAATAAAAAGATATTTGAATGTTGTGTTTGTTATCTCCATATTAGGCAACTGATAATCAATTGATTATTTTAGGTCTATCTCAGTCTGTGAAGACATGTGAAGTGCGTTTATGTACTTATTTTCATTTTTTAGTAATTATTTTTCAATTTGGAGATAAATATCTTTTAAGTTATTTTATTGAATCGGTTCGTGAATTACAGACTAAACATTTATTTATTTGTTTTCAGTTCAGGTGTCAATCAATTTGTTTGATGAGAAGTTCTGGTTTTTTTCAAATGAGAACAATTTGTTTTTGCCGATTGTTTGAATACCCAGTAATCTTCAAAACTCATTTCATTTGAGTGTAAATAATGCCAAACTTAACACAAATTTGTTTCTAAAGAATTCAATGAAAATTGTTTTTTGATTTTTGTTCACAAAACCTATAATTCATTGATTTTATAGTCTATTAGAAAAATATTATTAATAGATTACTTAACAATTAGACTATAATTATATGAATTTTCAGTCAATTTGATGTTTGATGAGTTGAATAGTTTCCTAAGAAGTCAGTCATAAAGAGTGAAGTATAAGTCAAACGGCATTCGGATATGAAATCCAAGTTTGGTTTGAATTCAATTCAAATTTTCAATTTTTTGAGTGAACTATAGATTAAATTATTTCAATTTATTTAAAATATTCAAATATATATTTTGATGAATAACTAGCAAAACAAAGAATTGAATTGATTGAACGATAGGGTGTGCGATGCGTTTGGCATACATTGCAAATCCAATTCATCTTATTCTCAGTTTTTTGAATGACATCATAAATATTATTATTATTTTTTTGTTTCATTTGAATCCTATGAAAGTCTATTCCAATGAGCCTAAAATCCTTGCAATTTTTGACCCTTTTTTGTCAATTAAGTGTCAGATTTCCATAGCGTGAAAAATATGAGTAAAGATATTTATGAAATATTCTGAGTAAAAATTGTAATTAAAATGTGATGCCTTCAAGAAAAAAGATTGTATCTTTCGTCTTAGGGTGAGCAAGATGGTCACGAGAACGAGTTAGTTCGAAATAGCTCCACTTGTGTCGATTAAATCTAGGCTAAAATTTACTTTCTCATAGCTTACTTCCTTGTGTGAAGGACCTTGCTTATCTCTTGCATTCTTCAAATCTCATACTTATTAGTTTGTATAATGGGTTAAACAATTGATAATAATATTTAGAACACAGTTATTGTTATTTTTCATTCACTCTATTTGTATGAATTGCTTATAGTTTTGCACTTAAATAGAATTTGAGTGGCATTTAGCCTATCCTGAATTACCCGCACAAATGCAGAGATGCAGTGCAAAAGTGCAGAGATGGTCACATGTAAAAGTATATTAAACTTTTATCCTACTTTGTCTGGTGGAAATCGATCTGGCTTATCGATTCTCACCAAACTTTACCCATCAGATTGTCAAACTTTCTATGAATTAATTAAAGTTATCTAGTAAATGTCTATTGGGTGTTAAACTGGTTACACCCTTGTTGTTGGTGAACATCCCTGGTTTATAAATAACAATCATCTCATTCATCACTTTACTTCAGAATTCATTGTTGAGATAACTTTTATTTTGCATCAAAAATAAAGTCATTTGGTTTTCAATCATTGGTTACAACAAAAGTAATTTCAAAACAAATTTGTTTTTGAATTCATTTTGAGATAAGTTTTAACGAATTGATAACCAAATCAATATTCAGAAGAAAGTAAAAAACGATTTATACTTCAGATTAGTTATCAAATGAAAAATAAAACCCAATTCTCAGACTTATTGATAGATGAGATATCTTTGAGATTTTTAATGACTTTCTTGATAGAAGTTTTATTAGGTTTGGGATGAAATCTGATCCGTGACATCCAAGAGGGTCATAAATTGAATACTTTCTGCATAATTTCAAATAAGCTTGGTGCTAAAAATTAAAGATTCAATTTGAATAAGTAGATATTTTGTTACTTTCTCAAAGGTTATTAGTCCAAAACCCCTTGGGTGTCTTTAAAATATAAGTTGAATATTTTCTAGTACGTTGAAATCAAAGTTTGTATAATATGATCTAGGCTCAGAAAAATGTCTTAGAAAGTGAAACTTGCGATTCGTATTTGAGATAATTATTCAATTATATTGAAAAATAGAAAACTAAACGAACTTTTAATAGACTTATCGATAGATTGGATATATTTTTTGCATTTTTCGACTCGAGTTTTATCGGAGAATTATTTGCGAGACTTTCGCTTAGAAATCAATTTTGTCTCTCATTTTGTTATTATAGTCGACATAATCTTTTGAATCTAATGAACGAAAGTTTCAAATAAACGATAAAATAATTAGATGTCAAAAAAGTCTTATTAAGTTTTCCACTTCGAAGACTTTCCAATGAGTTATGCTGTGCTTTGTGCTGTGCTTTGTGTTGTGAGTCCTTTCCCGTCAGTGTTCACAATATTTCGATGATAAGAGATTTCAATTTAAAATTCTTTGAATTCAATTAATTCAATTCAAAGATTTATTTGAATTAATTTGAATTTTCTATCTCTTGATTTGAAAAAATTTTGATATTTTTGGCCAAAATGTGTTAAAACTTTTTTTGTTTTGTTTCAAATGAATTGCTTTCTTATCCAAGTATGCAATCAGTCGACTCTTCCTGATGACAGTCTTCAGCCAATTATCTCGTTATACAAATGGAAAATAACTGTTAAAATTTGCCAAAAAAATGCCAAAAAATCATTTATTATGCGATTATTATCGAAATTCAATTAATCAAAACAAAGAGGAAAAGAAATGACTTAACACTTAATTATAGCGTTTCGCTATATTTCCTCATTTAATGCACTTTTAATGAGACGGCACTTCATTATCACTTCATTACAACACAAATGTTTCGAAATATATATTCTGTTGTGAAGAAGATTTTTGCTTAAAAGCTGACAATTTGTCATAATTTTCTTCGATGAAAAATGGTTCTTGATCTTTTAGTGTGAACCATCTATGATATCAAGTTGGTTTTACCCTTCTCTTTCTTCTTGTTTGAAATTCTTGTTTATTTTCTTTCGTCCAACTTTCGTGAATCAAATTAATTTAAATTGAATTTTATTTGTTGTTCTTGCTATTTTTAAAATAATGTCCATTTGACTGACAAAAGTTACATTAATCCTATTTAAAGACTGAATATTGAGTTTAATGTCTGTGCGGATGGAATACCAAACAAATCCGACGTCAAACTCAATGAAATATAATTAGATTTTATTCAAATCTTTTGATAAATTACTGAATTTTGTTATTTATTTCTGTTTTAATAGAGTGTCTGAAACATCCTTTTTATAAAAGTCATCAGTTGTTTGATATCCGTCTAAACTAATTAAAACTATTAACTGAGATATGCTTCGGATTATTGTTCATTTAACCATTTTCTTGTGTAATAACCAAGCAACAAACTTAAGTTGGTTTAAAGGGTTGAAATTTCTTGGTTTGAAAGGAAAGTCTATCGAAATTCCGTAATGTCAAAGACTTTTGAATAATTTTTAGGAGGAATTTTTAAGATTTTTCTACCCCGTTGGCGATCACACATATTCTTCATTATGTGCTCTTAAATTGGAATTACAATTGAATTTCTTAATTAGTATCGAAACAACTTTTTGTTATTTGCATCGATAGGAAAATTGGTTCATTTGAGAGAAGACTCGCACTTCTGATCTAATAATCTGAGCATCAATTCATGCAATTATTTTTATGATCAAAATTTTATATTAGTTTTTGATTAAAATTTGCAATTATTTGAATGAAAAAATGCATTCAATTTATCGTTTGCCTCAAAGGTCACGAATCGGAGCCAACGAATATTGATTGCGATTCAAAACCATATTTGTCTTAACCGGAATGTTTTGGGAACATCATATCAGCTAATGATCCAAATTGTTGTTCAGTCGCGTGTTTTTATCCGTTTCTCTTCTCTTTAATTGTCATCTAATTGATTGTGTGATGAATTTCGACGCTTTCGCAGAGTTTGACACATATTTCTAATTCCAGGTATTAATGAATTGATTGATTGGATGAATCCAAGACCGGCTCCCGTTCTGACAGTTCTGGGTCAGACTTGAGCTCCGAGTCTGAGATCCTTGCATTGCTCGACATATTGTGTGATAAAATTCAATAAGATTTTTAAACAAAAATTAATATACATATAAACGAATGTATTTTTAAATACTATTATCAAATCATATTTTGTTGTCAAAATTTATTTCTTTATTTGATTACTTATTCTGAGCCCTATTTTAGGATAATTAACGTCTGACTGTCTGCCTTTCCTTTCAGTTTTTTGATATCTATTTTTGTGTTTTTTATTTAATTTTTTATTCACTGATTTAAACCATTATTCTCTTGCGTTCAATATTTTTCGCTCATAATAACAGTAATTATATTCTTATGAAAACCCTTTATTCCCAGAGCGAAGGCAATGGATGAGCAAAAAATAAGAGCAGAAAAAATGATGAATTTTGTTATAATTTGGTTATCAAATAATTTATAGCAAAAATGTGTAATTAATTAGAAGTCTTATCTCACGTCTGGACTAAACGTGAGCTCTGAGAACAGTCCACAGAAATGAACGTTAATTTGTATTTAATATAATTATCATTAATTAAAGTCTCTTTTGTTATTTAAACCAAAATATGAAAGAATTTGAATGTTTTCCACATTGAGTGTAAAATTTTGTGAAACAATTGTGGGAATTATTGATCAGTTGATTATTTTTCAATTTATTGTTTCGAATAATTGCTTTTTTAATGCAATTATGTATTTCTCACGAAAATTCTTTTGAAATATCAAAATGTTGGTCAAAATTAATTGACTAGATTCTAATGTTTGCATTTGGAATAATTGAATTCTAGTAAATTTAAATTTTTTATTTGTGTTTGAAGGTTATGTTTAAGAATCTATGTTAATGTAATATGGTAAAATATTTATTCTATTTCAATTCAACAGTTTCAATATTTATAAGTAGAGATTATCAGGGTGATAAGGATAATTAAATCAACTTTTAAGTTTTAACCAATTCAATAATGAGGGTATAATAAATGGTATGGTATTTGTATCAAACTGTATGGTAATTTTGAGATTTTATGAGCAAAATGTCATATACCTTGCTTAGATCGATAAGTGAATGACATTTCTTATGATGTTTTCATAATTTGTATCGAAAGTCAAAACTTCCAACTTTTTCATCCTTAGAATTGAGGAAAAATAATTTTATTTCAAAAAAGTTCCTAATTAAGAGATAACCAAGTGGGTACTATCCTTACCTATCTTTAAGTACAAGCTAAATTCAAATATGTCAATGAGATTTCCACATAGATTTGAATAATTTCTTCATTACATACAACTTCAAGTCTGTGATAAAAAAAAATTGTGCCAAGCACTAAGTTGGTTTAAAAATTAATCACCTTTGTCCGTCAACCTTGTTTATTTCTAATTAAGGCATAAATTAAAATGTAACAAAATATCAGTGAAATGGATAATTAGTTTATGTTTTTTGACTTTGAATTGCTTAATGAAAGTCTATTTGATTGAAATATGAACTTTGATTTGATCCCTAATAATAAGTAATTAGATTTTGGTTAATCAAACGTTAATTAAGACATTTCAGAGCTCTAATCAAATTAGCATGGCTCATTGCAATTATCTATTTTGCTATCAAAATTAAGTGTATTTTTCATCCTTCAGAAATGCAGAAACATTTGATTCATATCTATGTTGAGAAACAAATAAAACTTGTTATCAATTTTGGTATCGATTTTCATTGAAATAATTTATTAACAAATTATTATTGAATTTTCATTACAAATATAATTATGTTTTCATTATTTAAATGATTATTGAAATTAAATTTTGTTGACATTAAATAAATGAAAAATTTGATTATTTTTTGTTGAAAACAAAAATAAACCACAAATTGAATAAATCATTAAATATAATGATTATCGAAGGAAATAATAATTTGTGTAATGAATTGAATGCAAAATTGGAGCAAATTTCGTATAAGAAGAGAAGTTCATTAAAAAAATTATTACATTTCTTAATGTATCCCTAAATGTTGTCAAATATAATTCAAATATTATATATCGTATCTGTACTCGAGTTAAACCTAACATTATTTTTAGATTCTGAATCACTGGTGTTCAAAGTCGCCGCTCTGGGCAAAGGGGACAACACCTATTATAAATTTCCAGTATGTAAGCCAGGAGGAATAAGGCGAACTCAGGCTTAGATATTAGCCTTAATTATAATATTTGAAGCCATGATTTCAATTTGTTTACTAATTGAATATTGAAATTCATTGATTTTTGAGGTCATTCTGCACAGAATTATAAGCCACATGGTCAAGGGCAAATATTTGTGACTTTCTTAGATTTACAAGTACGTTTTATAACAAGCTTGTTCATTTTCTGAATCAAATCTCGTTTTCATCAAATATTTATACAAATAATGATGAATTGTTTCAAACATTACATTTCAACCTTTGCTCAGCACTCACATAATATTTACCAAATTTATATCAAGCAGAATATAATTGACATTTCGTGCGATTAATTAAATGATGAGTTTATTGTGAGAAAGAGAGCCCGAGCTCTGAATTGTGGCCAAAGGTTGCGTTTTGTCTGATTTAAGGTTCGCTAAACATCTCATTGAATATAATTTGATTCAAATTATACGATATATAGTTTTTCTCAAATGTTTTCGTCTGAGAAAACCTTTATTTAGATCCGATTTCGTAATAACAAAGTGGTTGTGAATTGTGTTCAACAAATCTATTGTTGTTTTTGTTGTTTCCCTTCAAACCTGGAATTTAATTACAATTAAATGGTCTAAAATTTATTACTTTTATAACTTCGTGGTATTTCGGTGTTTGTTATCCTGTAAATAGTTGTTTGAGAAATGGGTTTTTGTTGAGTTTCATCGAATTGTGGGAAAAAATCAAATTAATGTCTTAATAATGTTTATCAATAATATTGATCTCGACTATTGTTTTTTGTAGGAAATTGAAAAAAATTGAGAAATTCTTCTTCAAAATAGGTTATCAATGTTTTCGATGCAGTCTTTGTCTCAGAAGTAGAGCTCAAAATTGTTTTTCAAAGAAATAAAAAGCAATAAATTTTAGAAATCATTTTTAGAAAAACTATTTAATAATAGAGAAAATTATTGACTATTACTTTAGAAGCGATAAATTTTAAAAGACAACTATAATCAGAGTAAATTTGTGCAAAAATAGAGCACTTTATAGTTATTATTGACTGCAATTACAAGAATATAAGGCATTCCTCTTCACACCTATTGAGACCACATCTAAAACACTTACGAAAAATCTAATTAAATGCTTATTATTATAAGAGAGAGGAAAACAATTTTATTTTTGAACGACGAGAGTAGAAAAGAAGTGATACTTTTCTGGTTTGAACGCCAGAGTGCCGGTGCTTTCGCAGTGGGCTCAGGCGAGGCATGTAATTCACCCCCAACAACATAGAAATAGTCGGAGCTTCTATCTGGAGAGCACTGCCTTCTGTATGCCATTGCGGTTGTTGTGAGACAGACGCTCAGCACAGTGTTCTCAAAGCACGAGTTGCTGCACCGCACACACTATCACACTCTGCACCAGTTATTCAGTTCAGTTGTGAGCTCTCTGTATGAGATGTTAGGTGTGATCGCAGACCAAAGCGACTGAATTTCTCTGACAAATATTATCTTCTGATGGCATGTCTTATGTAATGCTTATGTGTTTGAGTCAGTGGTAAAGACGTCTATGACTTCAATCATTATTACTCTCCTGTCGAGTAGCCGTTCCCTGCATTACAGTTAAACCGACGCTAAGTTTTTGTGCTCTCTTTCAATGAGAAAAATTCTCTCCAATATTCAGTCATTCTTCAGCCATCAGTAGTACTGTTCAGTCATAGTCTGATATTCTGTGCTTCTCATTGATTATTCATTACCGGAGAAGCGCTGAAAATAACTGTGAAAATACTTTACGTTTATTTTGAGTGAAAAAGTTTTTCATTTAAGTGAATAATAGTAGTATTCAAACGAATAAACAATTTATTGAAAAACTCCCAGTTTTTCTGCAAAGAGACTCCGTTTATATGGTTAGCCGAACAGCGCTCAAGACTTTTCATCAGTGCAAAAGTTTTATCATTAAATTGCTTTTCGAGTGTTTTGATTGAATTTTTCTCTTTTGCTGAGTTTTGAGTCTTTTTTTTTTGGGTTAAAAACCAAACGATTGCTCTGTTTTTGTGTTTTTTGAACTCAGAATGTTTTGAAACTATTTTTTATTGAATTCTGTTTTAAACGAAATAAAATTTTCGACCTTTTCTTGTGATCGACTCTCAGAAGAGTTATTTCTGGAAAACATTTTTGTTGACTGCAATTGTTTTACTCATTTTTCTATTCATCACATATTTTGGTAACTGTTTCAGTGGTTTAAAGGGTGAGTCTTGTGAAGTGTTTTTTGCTTATCTTTATTTCAATAGCTTTTTATTATAAGTTTTCTTTGAATCTATTGAATGATATTTTTTTATTTGTATTCATATTTTTATTCATGAATTTAATAAAAATTATTTTATTTATTAATATTTACCTCAGATTTGAAAATCTGTTAATTCTGACCCAATTTTTCGGTTAAACCTGCTCTTTGCACCTGAACAGTTAAATCGACTTGTTATTAATTGGAAAGCCATCAGATAATTTCAATTCAAATTTTTTTTCTCTTGAATTCAGCTCAAAATTATAGTCATTGAAAGCCAATTAAGGATTAAAAAGATTATATAAATCTTATATTTTATTAATTTTTGTTTTGTTTGAACCAATCGTTAATAAGTTTCTTATCGTCTTCTCATTAATTGATTTCTTATTTGAATTTTCAATTAAACTTTCATTTTTTTTTTGGTTAAATTATTTGATAGTTTAGTTTTTAAGTCAGAATAAATCTCTTGGATCTGAATATAAAATGTTTTGAATACTTAGTTCACAGGATTTATGTCTTTCCGTATGAAATGAAATATAGATTTTTGAATATTTATTTTGTTTGAATTGAAAACATATTTTCTTTGATTAACTCAGAGATTGAAAAAATAGTGAAATGTTTTTACAGATCAAAAACAAAAATAAACTGAGATTTTTTGAAAATGTTTTTAATGATTTCTGAGCCAAAGATTTTGCTAACTCTTCGTCTCATAAACTGATAGACAGAAGAAATTTATAGTTTTTTATCCGCAAAATTACAACAAACAGAGAACTAGACTACAATTCTGTGTGTAATCATTGCGATAATAGTCTTGGAACAGCTATTTATCATTTTTTTGTGCTTCAAAATACTGAAAATCAAGTAAAAAATGAAAATATTGAACACAAAAAGAGAGCAAAAGATTTAGTGTAGAGTTGAGAGCAATAATCGATAGTAAATGAGTTGAAATAATAAATTATATTTAAGTAGTTTTCTCCTCGTTGTGTTTGGACTCGACTTTCTTTGCTTAAAATAACAGCAAATCTATTGATATTTCTTTATATTATTTCCTATTATTATTTTGTTTTGTGGAATAAGGGGTCGATATCGGGCTCTACCTTCTGGTAAAGGAATTGAATTTCAAATGTTTAATGTCCATTGTCTGCCCTTTTTTACGATAGATTAACTCTAACTCTTAGACACCAATAGTTATAACTTTTGAGTTCTTAGTATTTTCTTAACCGATAATCACTTCTGGAAGTAATACAAGTGAACAGAATAAAGAAGTAGGAGAGTGAGAGGTTTTCTATGTACTTAAATAGCAAATGCCTGTTCCCTAAGTTCTACTGTCTTAGTAGAGAAGAGGTTCGCCGACTTTTTCTTGTATTAATTTGTGTGGGATTTCTAAATAAACAATGTCTTCAAAAACTAAGTTAATAATAAATTTAGTGTTTTGTTTGAGTTTTGCAAATGTTTTTACTCTTCAGATTACTTTTGTATTTTATAGATTATTGTTTGAATTATTCTCTGGCTTTTTATATCAGATTTTTCAAAGGTATTGAATGTTATATAATATTCTGTTTTATTGTTGTTTTGTTTATTAATCGATAGATTGACTGAATGTTAGACTTTATGTCATTCACGACATGATATTAGATATATTAAACAGTATTATAACTGAAAATTAATTTTCGTTTCCATGTTTTGAATGAATGATTTGTTTCTGTTTTCAGTTTTAATCTTCAGTTCTCATCAAAAAGTTATAAACTTTTTTCTCCGATGTTTTAATTCAATGAAACATTTCATTTGAGTTAACGATACAATCAAGTCTGGTCTAGTAAAAGTGAAAGCTGAGCTCCAGTTCCACATTTGCTTAATTAGATAACCCCTTTCTCTGTGATGTGACTTCAATGGTTGCAAAATCGATTTGCAAACCCATTCTTCCCTTACAATAGAGATTTGATACAATGAAAGATTGTTTGTATTATTTGTTACAAAAATAATACAAAATGTTATACAAATGAATGAGAAATCTTTAAAAATATTATTCCGGAGAAAAAAAAATGAAACCTTTTTCATGAGTTTATAAATTGGAGCAAAAAATTCATTGAAAAATATATGAGGAAAAGGAGTTATTTATTTGATAAGAGAGAGAAAAACTGTTCAAAAATGATGTGATTTATGTTCCCATTTAGTGATCGAAATAATTAACCCACAAATATAGACATAAAGAATAAATGAAAGGCTACATATGGTGTGCTCTTCATACAATACCAGTTCCTTTTATACATTGTATATATTGAGTGACGGAAGCACTTCACTAAAAATACAATGAAGTCTATACTTATTTGTTAAAGAATTTTAGTGACAAAATGAGCTAAACTTTCATTTCTATGAAGTAATTATGAAAATTCATAACTTTTATTGTTTTTTCAGACAATAGTTACGGAAATATTGAAATTTTGCCTGAAAAACAATTCACTGAAAATTGTTTTAATTATACTGATTTGACGTCTATTCCGGACCACTCTTTTACTTTTACATAGGAAACGCTTCATTCAAGTGTTGATGACTTGTATTCAGGCCTATGGTGTGCTATCCAAATTGTATATGACAGCACATTTTCGAGAACTTCCAACTGGTGATAATCGTTGACCATAATCTTTTTGATGATAATTAATCACAATCTGCTTAAGTCACACATGTTTTGTCGATTAAAGAATCGGAAAAACACTTATTTGAGTGCATTAGACAATTGGCACACAATTTATGACTGTTTAGGCCTTAATAGTCGTCTTCAGTCAACTCTAACCCTAACTTCTATCAAATTAAAGGACAGAAAAGTTAATTATCTTTCGCTTTCATTGACATTAATGGCAATTAAAGAGGGGTTTTTGGTTGGAACAAAGTTTTTTTTGTTGTTGTTAGTATAGTTGTAGTAAAGTTAGTATGGTACTTCTGAATTATTCTGCATTTTAGTAGGCTTTCCATATATATAACTATGAATTTTAATGCGAATTAATTTTTGTTTTTTAAAAGTTTTATTTAGTTTTATGGAGGAATTGGTTATTATTTGAGTCGAATATAGAATTTTGCCCGAATTTCATAATAATTAGCACCGGGTTTATGAATATTCTGTGCGATTAAAATGAATTAAAACAAAAAATTCTAATTTTGGCAAATTTTTGCAAATTTGATTACTTTGATGTTTTGGTGTTAATCAAAGTCAAACTCCAAAATAAATATAGATTTATTGTAAAACTTTATGTGAAAAGTTGTAATGTTATATGAGCAAGATCATAATCAGATTTAATTAACAAAAATTAGATTGATAAGCTCTTTATTTATATCAAATCTGATTATTTCGTAAGTGAAGAGTTGATCCGTGATACTTTCATCAAAATAACTATGTCAGTGCAATCAACTTTGATAGCCCTTGGTCATCTCAGTTAAATGAGTTAAATTTAAGTTAACTTTTGAATGAGATGTCATTTACCCATCAAAAAGTAAACTGCATTTCAAACTGAACTGGAATTTGTCAAAACTTGTGCTTTTGAAATGAAAGCCATATTTTGAAAGTTGAAGCAATGTCATTTTAGTTCAACAATAATGATTGCAAACACACTTTCCACACAATCATTAAGTGTTATGCCATGAATTCCTATCTTTTCCCCTCAATGAATAAATTGATGGGAAATTTTCAATTCATTTATTTAATTGAAGTAAAATCTCTTCTGCCATCGATATCAGGAACAATAATCTCAACCATAATTTGCAAGATTAATATTCAAAGCAAATATTCACATTAAGCTTTTTTATTTTCATGGTTTTAACCTATTTTTTGCCCGTTATTACCAATTAATTTTAATGTAAAAGCTTTTGATTTTGTGATTCAATTGTTTGTCTCAATCTATACATTATTTATTAAATTTTTATCACTGAATGCATGAAAATTATGGACAGAAATGTGGAAAAGACTTAACACTAGAGTAGGGGAACCATAAAATCAATACCAAAATTATCGCTAAATATTATTAATTAAGCGCTGATTCTAATTAAAATAATTAATAGAATAGCTTTTAGAGAGAGAGAGAGAGAGAGAGAGAGAGAGAGAGAGAGAGAGAGAGAGTGAGAGAGAGAGAGTGAGAGAGAGAGAGAGAGAGATTTGAAAGTGAGTTTAGATTTGTTTCACATTAGACTTAATTAACAAATAATAGGATTTTTTCGTTGTTCTCAAAAGGATTTTAATTTGCAAATTAAGTTGGATATCAACTCTTTCCTCCCACCATTTCAAATAAACCCCACATACTGCTGAAATTATTGCTAGGTGCATTGGATTTGTGAGTCATTTGAATACATTTGCTCTTTTAAATGTGATTTGAAAATGAATGCCATAATTTGCAAAATCCATTTAAATTTCTGATATGGTTTAATGTCAATAGTTAACTAGTATAATTTAGTTTTGTTTGAGATTGTGAAAGATTCTTTTCGTGAATCACGACTTTTAAATAACTAAACAATTGGTGTGAATATTAAAAGGTTTGAATTTCTTAAATTAAGGAACTATTTTGAAGACAATTATTATTTAGGATTTCGACAACTGTTCAAAATTTTGATTCTTAAATGAATTTTAAACTTTTTTGTTAAGCCTTTTATTCAAAGAAGTGTTTATTTTCTTTTATTTTTCTGATTGAATACAAATAGAAATTATATATTTTTAGAAATTATTATGAATTTGAATGAATTGAATCCAATTAAACACTTTTATTTTGCAGACAATAACCGATCCATTTTGGGCACAACCCCACAAAGTTCACCCACTTTTCAAACGGTGTCTGAAAGGTTTATTCAACAAAAAAGTAAATAAAACGCTTTTTATGTAATCTCTGTTTCATTCATAGATTTATTGTTCATTTGTAACAAAAGTCTACTTATTTTGATAGAGATTTGAAGAAAAGATTTGAGATATAAGTTATAACTAATTCTTAAATTCCTTTATTCCGACAAAAGTATGACTAAAACTGTACTAGAAGTTTATTTTTTGCTTTCGGTACAAATCATAAAAGAATTTAAAGCTTTAGCAAAGAGTTGTGTTAAAAGTTTTTTCAGTCGAGGAATTTTCCGACAAATAAATTGTAATCCTTTTATACCCCACTTGTATTAGGAATTATGGGATCGTCTTCTGAACCATTGAAGAATTGTTACACATTTGGTGAAAATCCTTAATCTTTTTCGTCCCAAATAATGCTCTGATTTTATTTATTAGAGTGTTTTGTTGTGATTTTGTTTTATTATACAATTATTTGGAAGTTCTTTAGCCCAGAGTTATATAATGACTACTTTTGTCACTCATCTCAGAATCGATTCTTTGTTTTTCAAAGATTTGGAAAAAAAACAATTTTAAAGTTAATTTCGACGATAAGTTTCGCCCAAATCGTAACAATAGCTGAGAGTTTGGCCTAAATTTTAATGTCATTCAAATGTGTTTTTGTGTTATTTAACATTAATTGTTATCATTTGTCGAAATCAGTTGCGAATTGTTTTACTTCTAAGAAAGAAATAATTAAAGAAATCGTTGAGAAGAAGAAAACATTTATTTTTCTCTATTCGTGACTATCTTTTAGTTTGTGTTTCGGGTTCTCTTCGGATGTAATGATAATGAACTGTAAGGTTCACGAAACAGACATCTCTTTCAAAATCGTTATAGTTTTATATTTTGTTTTCAAATTATGAGCATGGCCAATGAAAAACAAATATGCGTTTCATGATTATTCCCGGAAAATATTAATTAAAGCGAGCATTCATTCAAATAAAGTAAATATAATATTATATAATCGGAGAGATTTTCAACTCGTCTGCAATGTAGTGAATAAAAATGAAATGCTTTTTCTATTCAAAATCCTTTGCATTTCTCTATAATTAATTTATAAGATTTCCTATTCGAGTACCAGAGATGCTCAAGGGTGAGGTCAGCCTCACAAGCTTCTAGCCTTTTAAAAATTATCCAAGCTCCATCATGACTAAGAAATACTGAATTTTTTAAAATTTTATTCAATGAAATTCTGGACAAATCTTCATTTTTACCTCATTCCTCGTTATGGACACTCCCGAAAAGTATTCCCATTTTTGCTTCGGTTGAGTTAAACAGAAACTCTATTAAATAATAAATCCTTTTTTCTGGGCTGTAGTCTAGGAATTGCAATGAAAAAAGCATTTATTGTATAATTGAGTCTTTCGGAAAGGGATTATTGTTTTTACTAATTCTGTGCGATGTCTGCAATTCAAAAGTGTTTTATTGCTATTCAAATGAAGAAATAGTTTTTTAATCGACAAAAGGATTCAGACAACCGTTTCTTGCGTTGAATAAAAGTATACATTTAAAGCTGTAAATTGAGGCTCAAAAAGGAACAAGTTTATTATTTCGATATTTGTGTCAGTGTTACGCTTCACTACCTATTGATTTATTAAAATATATCACATTTTAATACATTGAAGTTTTCGTGAAAATTCTCTCCGAATATATGTCTAATAAATTATTCATTGGTTTCGATTGAAATTTTTCATTCAATCGGTTACTAAACTCTACTCTTTTAAGGCTATCCTTAGCTCTTGATTATGGTTTTGGCACTCAATTGATTGATCAATCAAAACGAGTAATTCTTGTATTGTAATTGATGTGTTTTTATTCACAATTAAACTAGTTAATTAAAATTCAATGCATACCCAGTGCTAAAGCGTTTGAGCAGTGATTTTGTTTCTGAATTTCTATTATTTTTTTATTAGATTTAAAATTTAAGGCGAGTTTCGATACAAACAGTTTTATTAATGGCTTTTGAAAAACAAAGCTATTTTTTTAGGCACGAGTTTCACACCCGTTCCCTAACGACTATCCGTTAGGTATTTGTGTCAGAGGTCTTCAAAAACAGATGTCTGCGGAAGAAGTGAACTTTTGGCTGACTTTTGGTGGTTTCGGCAATAGTTTATTGACACAAATTTCATTGTCAAGGCTTTCAAATGCTGGGCGTAAATGAGATCTTAAAAAACCTAATAAATATCGACTATTGAATAGATTTATTTTTCCTGTTCTTTATTCTGTGTAATTATTCAGTAATTTTTGTTATTGTTGTCCTCTTTCTTATTATCTGAGCTCTGATGGCATGAAGTTCTTAAAAAATGACAGAAATGACAGCAAATCCTGACATTTGGTTTCGCTGTCATAAGCACTGAATTTTTCACTTCTATTCTCTTTTGTGTTATTCATAATTGTTATTCACGTGACTGGAAAGCATTTTTAAGCCGGTGCTGTGAAGTTGTCGCTTTTGATTTACTTCGATAATAACATTAATATACATTTCGTTTCATTTTTTGGAAGATTCTTTAGAAATACATGACTTTTCCTTAACAAAAAGCTGAGATTTGTGACCAACTTGTTCTGCCATTTATGGTAATTGTCTTGAAATACGGATAGACACGGCTTTAGTGGACCCATAATTCGTGATTCCGTTCAGATTTTACACAATATTCGGGCTTAGATTTCATGACTTTCATGTATATCTGGGTCTAAATCATTGCGATGTCAGATATTTTTATTATGCGATCAGTATATTAGATATTCATAAGAATTTTTGAAGCGTTCACAAGTAATAAATCTAATCCGGGTCATAATACCCTTCATAGTCTTCCTCAAAATTGTGCAGAGATTTCACAAGTAATATGGTGATAATGACTAGTGATTTTGCATGTTGATTATTTTATTTTATTCTTCATTCTAGGGCTATGGTGTTTTATTTAATACAAATAACTCAGATTTGATAGAATCAATATTTTCTATTTGAAATTTCTTCAAAAATTCTGTGGTTTATATTGAAATTCTTTAGAAAAAGTTGTTTTGAATAAAGTTGACATTAATGTTAGCATGTTTATTTTAAAAGAGGAAACTTTATACTTTTTCCATAATTGAATGAAAAAAGACTTAAATTCAATGTATTATAAAATGTGAGCTAAAAATATAGTGAAGAAAAATTAATTTTAGATAAAATGCATGCCATCGAAGAGCATATGTTTTTGAATATAAATAAATTCTTTAATGGATTCGCACTTCCTGTCACTCATTCTGTGCTATCCATTAAAAGTAAAATTTACGAATATATTTCTGAGGAATATTTTTGGAGTAATCAAAACAATCAAATAATTTAATGCAAATTTAGAAATAATAAATGTTTTTTGAAATAACATTGTTTTGAGAGAAATAAAAACAAAACTCAAAACGAATTGCAGATAATTTGTCCATTAATTTGTTGGTAGAGTTCAGTAAACTCGAAGAATAACTTTCAAAACACTAGATGTGATTAAAACTGTTTAAAATAATTTGATTTAAAAACAGATTCAATGACTTTGT
Organism: Edwardzetes edwardsi; assembly: GCA_034693445.1. NCBI lineage: Eukaryota > Metazoa > Arthropoda > Arachnida > Sarcoptiformes > Ceratozetidae > Edwardzetes > Edwardzetes edwardsi. The sequence goes on from JAQFXL010000678.1 coordinate 17,613, forward strand.
AGTGAAAATTGGCTTAAATTCCGCTGATATTCATTACGTGTTTTGTTATTTTAAAAGATGTGTTAAATCTCATTAAAAGCCACGACATTCTAGTATTGAACTGCAAATCATTTTGAGGACTCTCTTTGCTAATTGAGTACCAGTTCTCTCGTGTGATTCGATGGACAAACATTCACTTTTGTTGTGTTTCAATGCAAACATTAGTGT
>JAQFXL010000679.1:0-17814 GCA_034693445.1 Edwardzetes edwardsi
TATTAAATTAAACCTATGATTTTATTGATTATTTCCTCACTCATACTGGCATGCCGGTTTACCTCGAGGTAAACCGGTACTATCCTCAATTTCGCTATATACCGGCATGCCGCTTTATGTGAGGTAATACGGTAGAATAAACAAAGTATTCGCCAAACAATTGTTTCGCTAACTTATACTCAGAACAAATGTTATTTTGCATGAAATCCGCCCTTAAATTCATTAATGAAACTCAACTGAAAAGAGTTCATAAATATGAAGAAACAAATCAAATGAAATTGCTTTTGAAATATCCTATAATTTTAAGTGATTTCTCTATGAATATATGAAATTTTTTTGTTTTTCTATCAAAACCCTATTATTCAACACTTTTATTCAAATTATATTCTTTCAAAACAATCATTTGTTGTGAATCTTTGTTAAAGAATTTATTTAAACCAAAGTTTTTTCAAACAATTATTTGCATTATATTTCTCGCATTAATTCATTTCATCTTTTCATTTGACAATTCATTGAAAATTAAGAAAAATTTAATTTTTGGCTTTTGTGACCATCCGTTTGAACTTTTATTTAGTCATTTATCAATCCATTCATTTATCTGATTGCCTGAAACGAGGAAAAGTCAAAATTTAAAAGAACCAAATAGTCTTTAATCAATCAAAATTGAGCCGATCGTGAATGAGATAAAAAATATTTTGAAAAATTTTGAAATTGAAACGAATGTCAAAAGGATTATAATTTTGAGAAATCATTTTTAGCCCAAAGTCTATACTTTTTCTTCGATGAAATTTTGCGTTTTTCAAAATCATTAGATTTAATATATAATAAATTCATCCAATTTTCGATACGAAGGAAAACCAATATTTTGGGAAAATAGACTTATTTCATAACTTGTAATTATGTGACCGACGATAATGTCTATGTCTATTGAAGTCTTTGTGGTCTTTGCCACCCATCCCTTCATCAAAACATAAATATTCTTAAGTAGATATAAATTAATATCAAATTTATTCCAAACATGAAAAGCAAAGAATTCAAGTAATAAATGAGAAAATGTTTAACTTCTAATAAGACTGGACTCAGAATAAAATACAGTATATTATTATGAAATGTTGTGTCAAAAATTGTTTTCTTGTTAGACATGACATCAGTATAATTAGAGTATAATATTCTAATATAAATATCATCAGTAAGTGAAGCAGAAAAATGTTTTTCATAGATAAGTAGTACTTATTTTTGAAGAGAAGGTCACATAAAATGACTTAATATTAATTTATTTACTTATTGTGCAGATGATCTCGATATCTATTTATTTGATCGAAGAAATGGTAACTGAAAATGTTGTTCACGCATACAATTTATAGCTTAAGAAGCAGTTTGTCTTCAGTTGATATTCAATGAACAGATTCATGACTTATAGGTATTACATAACTTCACGACACTCTCAATACTAAACGCTTTTCTATTGTCTATTTCTCTTTTATTGAGTGAAACCTGTGCTGTCTCTCTAATAAAAGGTGACCCTAATTGTGAGCCTCTGTCAGATGGAAAAAATTTGGTTAAACTTATGTGTTGTTAACGCCTTCATTGGAAGCAAACAAAGCGCTGGCCATCAAGTGCTCAACTGTTTAGCTTTTATCCAATTGTGCTCTTAATAGAAGTTGAATAGTGTTTGAATTGACTATATTTGACATAACGATCAGATTACCCCCCAATCCATGACCACCTCTTTTACGTCGATTGTATATCATGTTTGTCACTATTAATTAAGAATACAGTTTAGAGTCACGACCGAAGAATAGCCATAAGAAGAGCTGAAAGCTCTCTGTTTGAAGAAAAACTGTTTAAACTTTTATATTATTTTTCTTTTCAAACATATTATTTCGTTAAGAGAAAAGTTAACACAACTTCACATCAAAGGCTGCACTGGGCTTCAAAGGCCCCTATCCTACAGTCCTTGCAGAGGTTCGCCAATATTTATCAGCTACTCATCGAAAACACGAACACAATCATCAACTATAAGATAAAAGTCTGTTCAAAGACTTGTCTGCACCGAAATATTCAACAAAGAATGCGAATTGAAATGGAGTTTCTTTTTTAAATGTTAATAGAAATCGTGAAAATGCCTGTCCTTTGCAACTAATGCTAACCAAAAATTATTAATTTATTTATTTACACGATTCGATTGGGTTCTCAATTCTCCAAACATTACACAAAAAGTGGTCGAAAACCAAAAGAAAGATGAGTTCAACTAATTAATGAATATTTCAAAGAAAGAAAGAAAGAAAGAAAGAAAGAAAGAAAGAGAGAGAGAGTGAGTGAGAGAGAGAGAGAGAGAGAGAGAGAGAGAGAGAGAGAGAGAGAGAGAGAGAGAGAGAGCTTCTCATTCGGAATGGAATACATACTGAATCTGCTTCAGAATATATGGTATGAATTGATTTCTTTAGGAGGATCCCCGACCAGATCCCACCCAATGCTTTTGTAAGCAGTGCTGTAATTGGCAGTTGAGGCCAAACAGTCGTCTGCTATCTCTCTCTTTTGCTTTTATACAACTATTGAAAAGACCAAAGCAGTCATCAAAGTTTGAAAGACTCGAACACATAAACCATTCTTTTCTTCATTCTCTTGGCTTTATTTAAAGCAAAATATCGGAAAACAAGTGCACTATTCAACTGTTTTTAATCGTTTATATAGTTTTTGTTAGTTTATAATTATTTCTGTTATTCGATGTTATGTTTTAATAATCAATGCATGAAATCGTATTAATAATAATTTTGAAATCATTATTATTTTGGTCTTTGAAATAACTTTTGTATTATTTGAACAATTCTTTGGTAAGTTTTTGAAATTTTTCTGTCAATATTCAGAATAATCGCATAAATTGTGAAAAATATCCACTTTTTGTGTGTAGTGAACATATTTTTTCTTATTTTTGAGGCACAATACAAATATCAATCACATCCCAAATAATAGAAAGTTTGACACCTTTTAAGCGATTCCTTTGAATATACTTTTTTCACTACTCGTATATTTTGAAAGGAAATAATTCAATACTTCAAAGTTTACTCTTTTGGAAATTTGTCTAAATTTTTGTCCTTCAATTTGAATAAGTTATTCGTCAATTCAAACACAATTCAGTGAATCCATTGAATCTAAGCAAACATTTTTTGTTTTATAAACTTTGACTAAATTTATTGTAAAATCATTTGACAGAAACTAATTGAACGGAAAAATGAATATAACGTCAATGAAGAGCAATAGCAACGATCACGTGAAGCGACCTATGAATGCATTCATGGTCTGGAGTCGGGGACAACGCAGAAAAGTAAATATCTCTATTCATATTTTCTTTTAACAAGTATACCAAGAGTATTTTCTTAATATTACTTGCTAGTTTAGTTTCGCAGTCAATTTTGAATATTAACACAAAGTTTTTAAAACAATTAAAAAATATAATTGAACTTTCTCACTCCAAAACTTTACTCGCATCATTAATTTGAGTTTATTTGAGGGAGCAAGCTAGTTTTGCCACTCAATTCAAGTATTTGCGTTTAATTCAAACTCATTTGAATATCAAATAAGTGATGCGATTATCGCCAATAGTGTGAAGAACGCAATTTTAAGTACAAATAGAGTATTATTGAAATATTTCTCACTTGAAATTCTTGCCTTGCTCACATTTTTTAGATAGCTCTGGATAACCCAAAAATGCATAACTCAGAAATAAGTAAGCGATTAGGCAATGAATGGAAAAATTTGAGGTATGCCCACAATGACTACAATATACCATTCAGTCAACTGTAAGGATATATTAATTTTTAATGATTTAATGTGTCGTCTATTGTATGAAAAGCGATGTCGAGAAGAGACCGTTCATTGAAGAAGCGAAACGTCTGCGAGCGGTATGTGTTTAACACATTTATTTTGAATTAGATTTTTATTATAAATACAATTTACAGACCAATAATCAAATATAGTATTATTCAGTTGTGAGGCTTTTGTTAGGCATTCCGATCGCTATGAGTTTCAATCGAAACGCTTTTATTATAAATTATGAAAAAGGCTTTTTGAATGCCTTTTCAAATACGGATTATTTATTTGTCGTAATATTCATACGAATGAAAAGATACGTTGAATAAAGAATTCACTTATTCTTCTCAGATGCATATGAAAGAGCACCCAGATTATAAATACAAACCCAGACGCAAACCCAAACATCTAATGAAAAAAGGTATGCATTTGTGGCGATAAAGTACTTTAGATATGAATTAATGGTCGAACGCCCGCTATCTACAGATCGATACACCGCTTTTCCATACATGACAGCACCGGGTTTCGACTATCTCAATTTTCAGGCCCGATCTCTGTTCCCTCAGCTGAACCCTGGACTCGGCATTCCGTTTCCTGAAACATATTTTCCATCTCTTGAAAGTCGTGTGGCAGCGCATGAGAACAGTCTTTTGGAGCACTCGGCGCTCACTTCTCATCATCATAACCACCACTTGAGCCCAGACTCTAAATTAAATTTCGGTGGCAGTGCTTTCGATATGAAGAATCTATTGATGGGAAACAATCACTGTCTGTCCAGTTCTAACCCAAGCTCTGGTATAACATGTTCTTCACCCTACAATATGATGCTGTCCCAATGTTGTCCCTCTCTTCACACATCGGCACAAATATCTTCATTAGGTTTGCAACCTTTTGCATCTATGGTTCATTCGAACAGCACATTAGGCACAGCCTCGACCTCAACATCTCAATCAAATAGTCTGATTCGCCCCAAATTGCAATCAAATCAAAGACTTGAAGAACGGAATAAATTGAATTCGGAGTCCCCGTCTCCCAATAATTATCGACAGAGCCATCCGATGCCGATGAGCAACAACTCTTCCGCATCATCAAGTCCTTCATCTCCAGTGCCGACCAATCCGTTCAATATGCCGCACAATTTCCTCGCTTCTGTGGCTGCTTACCAATACATGAACGGTAAGTGATGTCAACAGTCAATCGAAAGCATGTCATTAGAATTGATATACAATAATATCATTGATAACAACAATACATAAATTGATTGCTAATTGTGTGCAATGTGTTTGTGCTCAGCCGCCGCTATTCAAAGACCGCATCTAAACAGCAGCTCATCGATCGCCAGTCCCACGAAGTCGTCGCCCGTATCGCAGATATTCGAGTGCGGTATGTGATCCCATTATATTCAATATTTATTAATAATAACTTACTGTTGAACTGTATTTACCGGTAATTTAGTGTAAGAAATATTGTCCACACATTTGTGTCAAATATTTAGTTTAATTAACGATATATTTAGTGAATTCTCTGTTTAGATGTCTCTCTATTTATGTGTAAATATATTTAAGCGAAAAAATAAATTAAACAATAAAAGTGTCAAAACTTATTTGACTTGTTTTTCAATAATTGAGATTCAGTTGTATATCGGAATCGTTTGCCAAACCGTCACATATTGTTAAGCATAAAAAGTTGTTGAGCCAGAAAAAGGCGCACAAATAATAGCCTGGATATCAATATTCCTTCCTTTTATCTATTCTTATAAAAGAATGTAATGGAATATAAGGTGCAAATTAACGACTCTGTCTCTCAAAGTCTATTATGTCTTCGGTCGGCACTACATAACAATCACAAGTTTGACCGACAGATAATACGACGTCTAAACTTTCAATGCATTCAATACCAGCTCTGAATAGACTGCTTTTTTCTTTACTCCTGCAAAAAGAGGCAAAACTATACCTAAATATTAAATAGTGAACTCAAGTGACACATCCCTCAGAAGTCGTAGCACTTGTTATTCACTTCTCATTCCTATAATCTTCAGTCAATTCTCACAAATTCGCTGAAAATATTTTCCTCTTTTTTTCTGACGAAACGACTGAATGAAAAGTCAATTGAAATAAACAATAACTGAAAATAACTGAAAACAACAAACTATTTATCGGAAACACTATTTGTAATGTCACTCAAGAGCTCTGTTTTCCGTTTTTATCAGTCGGTTGACAATATCGTTGATGTAATTCAATAATAGCTTTCAGAAAGACTTACAGAACAATAGTGAAAGACTTCGATGTTTTTGATGGTTAACAGTATCTGAAACTGTTTTGCCCACAAAAAATAACTTTTGAATCGTTAGTTTTGAAATCATAGCAATAATATTCTGGTATTGTATCGAATGGTTGTTTGCCTGGAGTAATATATCTATTTTTATTGTCAACTTAGGTACGGGTGCTATAGTTGGTGTAGTTTAGGTATGGTTTTATCAGAAACAATGAACATAACAGTGTTAGTGACAAAATGTCAAAACGGAAATGTTAGGCGATAATGGCTGTGCATCAATACAATGCACAATACTATTGCACATTCAATATAACAATAATAGTGTACCCAATGTATTGTTCGCCACCAGAATTGTGGCGAACAGTGCGGGAGGGGATACATATCCATTGCATATAACGGTTGAATTCTGGAGCTGTGATACACAACTCTTGCAGTGCAAATATGACATTAACAACATTGGGAATGTGCCCATAATATTAATTTATATATAACTTATATGAGTTGTAATGTTCTTCAACTCTATGTATACTTTGACTGCAGTTTAGACACAATCTATGAATACCCGAGTATTCATTGGAGTCGCTATATTAGGCCCGGAGGCAATTTAGGCGATATTTTTTTACTCACTTCTATTATATTTTCTCTATTCTCCTATTTTTTATTTGAATAAACTTTTTTGTAATATCGAGTAAAGCCTAGTATTTGTATCGTAGAGTTCTATAACACATTTGCATTGGCTTTCAATTATGGTTTGACTCACAATCAAAGCTATCTCGACATCTATTTAATAAATATAAGCAATTATTTCCTTAAACTGTTTGTTATTATGAGCTCAGGTTTTCAGGCGATTAAGACTTTTTCCAATTGATTTCATTGCTTTCAAAGTGAAAAACTCAACGAAATATTTATGTTATTCTTTAATAAACAAAGAATTAATGAAATCCAAAAACAAAAGCGATTTTGACTTAAAAAATCAATTACTGAAACTCACGACATAATTGATTATCAGTTTAGTTATGCTGTTTAGCCGTCATTGCCATTGACCGACCATTACTGATATAACAGGGCTGTTGAGTAAAGAAATACAGGCATCAAAGGCAGCACAGGTAGCAGTTATACCCACACAACCGTTCGCCCTATTATTCAATAGCGAAGATAAGTTCGCTAACAAGCGATTCAAATAAACGCTTTTCACGAATGCTTTTTTGGTACAATTGAAAAATTGAAAACTCAGACCAGAGCTGAGGGCGTAGAACTTGACTTTAACCGCACAGACCTAACCAGTGCCCAATCAGACAAATGATAAATTATGTCCTGGGGCTGTTTGAAAAGCCAAAAAATTTACAGGTATTCCAGTGAACGAAAGTGAAGACTCGTGTAATTTATATTGAATTAAATGCTCTGTTAATATAAGGATTGAATAATACATTAATTGAATTGAATTGCATTTATAGTCCAATTGAATTCAATGCTCTCCTAATCCTGTTTAGCATTGAAAATGGTTTTGCATTTAGAAGCTTATAAGACATCTGCTTTCGGTCAACAATTTTCGATGTATTACTTCTTCTAATCCGATGCCTTTCTGTACTGTCATGTATTGTGAGGTCCGCGGCAGCAGCGCTACTGTCTGCACATCTGTGACAATACTATTCTTCCGTTTTCAATATAATTTAGTGTTTGGCTCAACAATAGATTGAATACAATTTTTCGCCGATATAATAGTGGATCAAAAAATAGGACAACAGTTTTTTGCCAATCATTTTATGAGACATTCATAATATGATACTAACTTTTCTATTGTCCTCTTTATATACGTTTATAATAAACTGCTGTTTTGGGTCTTTGTGTTATTCAATAAATATAAAAAATCGATTGTATTTCCTAAGACTCAGATTTGCGGAGTATTGTAGAGTATGTTATGTTTGTCAGGAATCTAATGTATCGCTTCTCTTATATTATGTTAAATGTCAGCCAAAATAATAATATCATTTGAAAAAAGCAATAATCAAAAAACACATTCCTTTGAATTCAATTCAATTGAACTGAATTGTGAAGAGAATGGAAACAGAAAAACACAGAGAAAAAGAGAGGGACAGACATAGAAAGATTGATCAAACATAACAATAACCAACAAATATTCAGTTTTGTTTTGTATTTCGATTTTTCATTGATCCGCAAACAATTCAGTTTGCAATACAATCGACTTTTTTTTATTTCATTTATATTTCAATCTTTTGTCTAAATTATATATATTTTGAATTCAATGGCATTTGAATATTGAATATTGAAAATTGATTTTTTCAATTATAACAAATCTCTAACTTTGATCGCTTCAAATTAATCTCATTTCAGTTTTTATCATGTTAAATTACTGAATAATAGATCCGAGATCTTTCTGTTCGTTTATTCTAAATAGGATTTCCCGGATCAGTTCAAATGCAACTATTCTAAGCTATAATTATTTCGTTGAGGATCTTGACTACCATTTTATCAATGAAATGAAGTATCAAATTATTAAAGATACATTGTTAACTTTTATCCTCGAATTGATTATGGCATTCAGTTGAACATCAACTTTAATATTTGAGCTATAAATACAATTCTTCACGCATTTAAAAACTGGATCATTCATACACTTGTGTTAGTTATCAAAACTAATTATACGTTAATTTGTTTTCAAAAATCATAGTTCAAAATATGAGATCAAAAAACTTATTCAATTCATTGGTTTGAATTCAAGAGACACCTGAATATAGTGTACATATCCTTAAGGATAAAATGAATTGTTGTTCACATTTAAAGAGAAAACCAAAGAATTGATAGAATAAACAAAGTATTCGCCAAACAATTGTTTCGCTAACTTATACTCAGAACAAATGTTATTTTGCATGAAATCCGCCCTTAAATTCATTAATGAAACTCAACTGAAAAGAGTTCATAAATATGAAGAAACAAATCAAATGAAATTGCTTTTGAAATATCCTATAATTTTAAGTGATTTCTCTATGAATATATGAAATTTTTTTGTTTTTCTATCAAAACCCTATTATTCAACACTTTTATTCAAATTATATTCTTTCAAAACAATCATTTGTTGTGAATCTTTGTTAAAGAATTTATTTAAACCAAAGTTTTTTCAAACAATTATTTGCATTATATTTCTCGCATTAATTCATTTCATCTTTTCATTTGACAATTCATTGAAAATTAAGAAAAATTTAATTTTTGGCTTTTGTGACCATCCGTTTGAACTTTTATTTAGTCATTTATCAATCCATTCATTTATCTGATTGCCTGAAACGAGGAAAAGTCAAAATTTAAAAGAACCAAATAGTCTTTAATCAATCAAAATTGAGCCGATCGTGAATGAGATAAAAAATATTTTGAAAAATTTTGAAATTGAAACGAATGTCAAAAGGATTATAATTTTGAGAAATCATTTTTAGCCCAAAGTCTATACTTTTTCTTCGATGAAATTTTGCGTTTTTCAAAATCATTAGATTTAATATATAATAAATTCATCCAATTTTCGATACGAAGGAAAACCAATATTTTGGGAAAATAGACTTATTTCATAACTTGTAATTATGTGACCGACGATAATGTCTATGTCTATTGAAGTCTTTGTGGTCTTTGCCACCCATCCCTTCATCAAAACATAAATATTCTTAAGTAGATATAAATTAATATCAAATTTATTCCAAACATGAAAAGCAAAGAATTCAAGTAATAAATGAGAAAATGTTTAACTTCTAATAAGACTGGACTCAGAATAAAATACAGTATATTATTATGAAATGTTGTGTCAAAAATTGTTTTCTTGTTAGACATGACATCAGTATAATTAGAGTATAATATTCTAATATAAATATCATCAGTAAGTGAAGCAGAAAAATGTTTTTCATAGATAAGTAGTACTTATTTTTGAAGAGAAGGTCACATAAAATGACTTAATATTAATTTATTTACTTATTGTGCAGATGATCTCGATATCTATTTATTTGATCGAAGAAATGGTAACTGAAAATGTTGTTCACGCATACAATTTATAGCTTAAGAAGCAGTTTGTCTTCAGTTGATATTCAATGAACAGATTCATGACTTATAGGTATTACATAACTTCACGACACTCTCAATACTAAACGCTTTTCTATTGTCTATTTCTCTTTTATTGAGTGAAACCTGTGCTGTCTCTCTAATAAAAGGTGACCCTAATTGTGAGCCTCTGTCAGATGGAAAAAATTTGGTTAAACTTATGTGTTGTTAACGCCTTCATTGGAAGCAAACAAAGCGCTGGCCATCAAGTGCTCAACTGTTTAGCTTTTATCCAATTGTGCTCTTAATAGAAGTTGAATAGTGTTTGAATTGACTATATTTGACATAACGATCAGATTACCCCCCAATCCATGACCACCTCTTTTACGTCGATTGTATATCATGTTTGTCACTATTAATTAAGAATACAGTTTAGAGTCACGACCGAAGAATAGCCATAAGAAGAGCTGAAAGCTCTCTGTTTGAAGAAAAACTGTTTAAACTTTTATATTATTTTTCTTTTCAAACATATTATTTCGTTAAGAGAAAAGTTAACACAACTTCACATCAAAGGCTGCACTGGGCTTCAAAGGCCCCTATCCTACAGTCCTTGCAGAGGTTCGCCAATATTTATCAGCTACTCATCGAAAACACGAACACAATCATCAACTATAAGATAAAAGTCTGTTCAAAGACTTGTCTGCACCGAAATATTCAACAAAGAATGCGAATTGAAATGGAGTTTCTTTTTTAAATGTTAATAGAAATCGTGAAAATGCCTGTCCTTTGCAACTAATGCTAACCAAAAATTATTAATTTATTTATTTACACGATTCGATTGGGTTCTCAATTCTCCAAACATTACACAAAAAGTGGTCGAAAACCAAAAGAAAGATGAGTTCAACTAATTAATGAATATTTCAAAGAAAGAAAGAAAGAAAGAAAGAAAGAAAGAAAGAGAGAGAGAGTGAGTGAGAGAGAGAGAGAGAGAGAGAGAGAGAGAGAGAGAGAGAGAGAGAGAGAGAGAGAGAGCTTCTCATTCGGAATGGAATACATACTGAATCTGCTTCAGAATATATGGTATGAATTGATTTCTTTAGGAGGATCCCCGACCAGATCCCACCCAATGCTTTTGTAAGCAGTGCTGTAATTGGCAGTTGAGGCCAAACAGTCGTCTGCTATCTCTCTCTTTTGCTTTTATACAACTATTGAAAAGACCAAAGCAGTCATCAAAGTTTGAAAGACTCGAACACATAAACCATTCTTTTCTTCATTCTCTTGGCTTTATTTAAAGCAAAATATCGGAAAACAAGTGCACTATTCAACTGTTTTTAATCGTTTATATAGTTTTTGTTAGTTTATAATTATTTCTGTTATTCGATGTTATGTTTTAATAATCAATGCATGAAATCGTATTAATAATAATTTTGAAATCATTATTATTTTGGTCTTTGAAATAACTTTTGTATTATTTGAACAATTCTTTGGTAAGTTTTTGAAATTTTTCTGTCAATATTCAGAATAATCGCATAAATTGTGAAAAATATCCACTTTTTGTGTGTAGTGAACATATTTTTTCTTATTTTTGAGGCACAATACAAATATCAATCACATCCCAAATAATAGAAAGTTTGACACCTTTTAAGCGATTCCTTTGAATATACTTTTTTCACTACTCGTATATTTTGAAAGGAAATAATTCAATACTTCAAAGTTTACTCTTTTGGAAATTTGTCTAAATTTTTGTCCTTCAATTTGAATAAGTTATTCGTCAATTCAAACACAATTCAGTGAATCCATTGAATCTAAGCAAACATTTTTTGTTTTATAAACTTTGACTAAATTTATTGTAAAATCATTTGACAGAAACTAATTGAACGGAAAAATGAATATAACGTCAATGAAGAGCAATAGCAACGATCACGTGAAGCGACCTATGAATGCATTCATGGTCTGGAGTCGGGGACAACGCAGAAAAGTAAATATCTCTATTCATATTTTCTTTTAACAAGTATACCAAGAGTATTTTCTTAATATTACTTGCTAGTTTAGTTTCGCAGTCAATTTTGAATATTAACACAAAGTTTTTAAAACAATTAAAAAATATAATTGAACTTTCTCACTCCAAAACTTTACTCGCATCATTAATTTGAGTTTATTTGAGGGAGCAAGCTAGTTTTGCCACTCAATTCAAGTATTTGCGTTTAATTCAAACTCATTTGAATATCAAATAAGTGATGCGATTATCGCCAATAGTGTGAAGAACGCAATTTTAAGTACAAATAGAGTATTATTGAAATATTTCTCACTTGAAATTCTTGCCTTGCTCACATTTTTTAGATAGCTCTGGATAACCCAAAAATGCATAACTCAGAAATAAGTAAGCGATTAGGCAATGAATGGAAAAATTTGAGGTATGCCCACAATGACTACAATATACCATTCAGTCAACTGTAAGGATATATTAATTTTTAATGATTTAATGTGTCGTCTATTGTATGAAAAGCGATGTCGAGAAGAGACCGTTCATTGAAGAAGCGAAACGTCTGCGAGCGGTATGTGTTTAACACATTTATTTTGAATTAGATTTTTATTATAAATACAATTTACAGACCAATAATCAAATATAGTATTATTCAGTTGTGAGGCTTTTGTTAGGCATTCCGATCGCTATGAGTTTCAATCGAAACGCTTTTATTATAAATTATGAAAAAGGCTTTTTGAATGCCTTTTCAAATACGGATTATTTATTTGTCGTAATATTCATACGAATGAAAAGATACGTTGAATAAAGAATTCACTTATTCTTCTCAGATGCATATGAAAGAGCACCCAGATTATAAATACAAACCCAGACGCAAACCCAAACATCTAATGAAAAAAGGTATGCATTTGTGGCGATAAAGTACTTTAGATATGAATTAATGGTCGAACGCCCGCTATCTACAGATCGATACACCGCTTTTCCATACATGACAGCACCGGGTTTCGACTATCTCAATTTTCAGGCCCGATCTCTGTTCCCTCAGCTGAACCCTGGACTCGGCATTCCGTTTCCTGAAACATATTTTCCATCTCTTGAAAGTCGTGTGGCAGCGCATGAGAACAGTCTTTTGGAGCACTCGGCGCTCACTTCTCATCATCATAACCACCACTTGAGCCCAGACTCTAAATTAAATTTCGGTGGCAGTGCTTTCGATATGAAGAATCTATTGATGGGAAACAATCACTGTCTGTCCAGTTCTAACCCAAGCTCTGGTATAACATGTTCTTCACCCTACAATATGATGCTGTCCCAATGTTGTCCCTCTCTTCACACATCGGCACAAATATCTTCATTAGGTTTGCAACCTTTTGCATCTATGGTTCATTCGAACAGCACATTAGGCACAGCCTCGACCTCAACATCTCAATCAAATAGTCTGATTCGCCCCAAATTGCAATCAAATCAAAGACTTGAAGAACGGAATAAATTGAATTCGGAGTCCCCGTCTCCCAATAATTATCGACAGAGCCATCCGATGCCGATGAGCAACAACTCTTCCGCATCATCAAGTCCTTCATCTCCAGTGCCGACCAATCCGTTCAATATGCCGCACAATTTCCTCGCTTCTGTGGCTGCTTACCAATACATGAACGGTAAGTGATGTCAACAGTCAATCGAAAGCATGTCATTAGAATTGATATACAATAATATCATTGATAACAACAATACATAAATTGATTGCTAATTGTGTGCAATGTGTTTGTGCTCAGCCGCCGCTATTCAAAGACCGCATCTAAACAGCAGCTCATCGATCGCCAGTCCCACGAAGTCGTCGCCCGTATCGCAGATATTCGAGTGCGGTATGTGATCCCATTATATTCAATATTTATTAATAATAACTTACTGTTGAACTGTATTTACCGGTAATTTAGTGTAAGAAATATTGTCCACACATTTGTGTCAAATATTTAGTTTAATTAACGATATATTTAGTGAATTCTCTGTTTAGATGTCTCTCTATTTATGTGTAAATATATTTAAGCGAAAAAATAAATTAAACAATAAAAGTGTCAAAACTTATTTGACTTGTTTTTCAATAATTGAGATTCAGTTGTATATCGGAATCGTTTGCCAAACCGTCACATATTGTTAAGCATAAAAAGTTGTTGAGCCAGAAAAAGGCGCACAAATAATAGCCTGGATATCAATATTCCTTCCTTTTATCTATTCTTATAAAAGAATGTAATGGAATATAAGGTGCAAATTAACGACTCTGTCTCTCAAAGTCTATTATGTCTTCGGTCGGCACTACATAACAATCACAAGTTTGACCGACAGATAATACGACGTCTAAACTTTCAATGCATTCAATACCAGCTCTGAATAGACTGCTTTTTTCTTTACTCCTGCAAAAAGAGGCAAAACTATACCTAAATATTAAATAGTGAACTCAAGTGACACATCCCTCAGAAGTCGTAGCACTTGTTATTCACTTCTCATTCCTATAATCTTCAGTCAATTCTCACAAATTCGCTGAAAATATTTTCCTCTTTTTTTCTGACGAAACGACTGAATGAAAAGTCAATTGAAATAAACAATAACTGAAAATAACTGAAAACAACAAACTATTTATCGGAAACACTATTTGTAATGTCACTCAAGAGCTCTGTTTTCCGTTTTTATCAGTCGGTTGACAATATCGTTGATGTAATTCAATAATAGCTTTCAGAAAGACTTACAGAACAATAGTGAAAGACTTCGATGTTTTTGATGGTTAACAGTATCTGAAACTGTTTTGCCCACAAAAAATAACTTTTGAATCGTTAGTTTTGAAATCATAGCAATAATATTCTGGTATTGTATCGAATGGTTGTTTGCCTGGAGTAATATATCTATTTTTATTGTCAACTTAGGTACGGGTGCTATAGTTGGTGTAGTTTAGGTATGGTTTTATCAGAAACAATGAACATAACAGTGTTAGTGACAAAATGTCAAAACGGAAATGTTAGGCGATAATGGCTGTGCATCAATACAATGCACAATACTATTGCACATTCAATATAACAATAATAGTGTACCCAATGTATTGTTCGCCACCAGAATTGTGGCGAACAGTGCGGGAGGGGATACATATCCATTGCATATAACGGTTGAATTCTGGAGCTGTGATACACAACTCTTGCAGTGCAAATATGACATTAACAACATTGGGAATGTGCCCATAATATTAATTTATATATAACTTATATGAGTTGTAATGTTCTTCAACTCTATGTATACTTTGACTGCAGTTTAGACACAATCTATGAATACCCGAGTATTCATTGGAGTCGCTATATTAGGCCCGGAGGCAATTTAGGCGATATTTTTTTACTCACTTCTATTATATTTTCTCTATTCTCCTATTTTTTATTTGAATAAACTTTTTTGTAATATCGAGTAAAGCCTAGTATTTGTATCGTAGAGTTCTATAACACATTTGCATTGGCTTTCAATTATGGTTTGACTCACAATCAAAGCTATCTCGACATCTATTTAATAAATATAAGCAATTATTTCCTTAAACTGTTTGTTATTATGAGCTCAGGTTTTCAGGCGATTAAGACTTTTTCCAATTGATTTCATTGCTTTCAAAGTGAAAAACTCAACGAAATATTTATGTTATTCTTTAATAAACAAAGAATTAATGAAATCCAAAAACAAAAGCGATTTTGACTTAAAAAATCAATTACTGAAACTCACGACATAATTGATTATCAGTTTAGTTATGCTGTTTAGCCGTCATTGCCATTGACCGACCATTACTGATATAACAGGGCTGTTGAGTAAAGAAATACAGGCATCAAAGGCAGCACAGGTAGCAGTTATACCCACACAACCGTTCGCCCTATTATTCAATAGCGAAGATAAGTTCGCTAACAAGCGATTCAAATAAACGCTTTTCACGAATGCTTTTTTGGTACAATTGAAAAATTGAAAACTCAGACCAGAGCTGAGGGCGTAGAACTTGACTTTAACCGCACAGACCTAACCAGTGCCCAATCAGACAAATGATAAATTATGTCCTGGGGCTGTTTGAAAAGCCAAAAAATTTACAGGTATTCCAGTGAACGAAAGTGAAGACTCGTGTAATTTATATTGAATTAAATGCTCTGTTAATATAAGGATTGAATAATACATTAATTGAATTGAATTGCATTTATAGTCCAATTGAATTCAATGCTCTCCTAATCCTGTTTAGCATTGAAAATGGTTTTGCATTTAGAAGCTTATAAGACATCTGCTTTCGGTCAACAATTTTCGATGTATTACTTCTTCTAATCCGATGCCTTTCTGTACTGTCATGTATTGTGAGGTCCGCGGCAGCAGCGCTACTGTCTGCACATCTGTGACAATACTATTCTTCCGTTTTCAATATAATTTAGTGTTTGGCTCAACAATAGATTGAATACAATTTTTCGCCGATATAATAGTGGATCAAAAAATAGGACAACAGTTTTTTGCCAATCATTTTATGAGACATTCATAATATGATACTAACTTTTCTATTGTCCTCTTTATATACGTTTATAATAAACTGCTGTTTTGGGTCTTTGTGTTATTCAATAAATATAAAAAATCGATTGTATTTCCTAAGACTCAGATTTGCGGAGTATTGTAGAGTATGTTATGTTTGTCAGGAATCTAATGTATCGCTTCTCTTATATTATGTTAAATGTCAGCCAAAATAATAATATCATTTGAAAAAAGCAATAATCAAAAAACACATTCCTTTGAATTCAATTCAATTGAACTGAATTGTGAAGAGAATGGAAACAGAAAAACACAGAGAAAAAGAGAGGGACAGACATAGAAAGATTGATCAAACATAACAATAACCAACAAATATTCAGTTTTGTTTTGTATTTCGATTTTTCATTGATCCGCAAACAATTCAGTTTGCAATACAATCGACTTTTTTTTATTTCATTTATATTTCAATCTTTTGTCTAAATTATATATATTTTGAATTCAATGGCATTTGAATATTGAATATTGAAAATTGATTTTTTCAATTATAACAAATCTCTAACTTTGATCGCTTCAAATTAATCTCATTTCAGTTTTTATCATGTTAAATTACTGAATAATAGATCCGAGATCTTTCTGTTCGTTTATTCTAAATAGGATTTCCCGGATCAGTTCAAATGCAACTATTCTAAGCTATAATTATTTCGTTGAGGATCTTGACTACCATTTTATCAATGAAATGAAGTATCAAATTATTAAAGATACATTGTTAACTTTTATCCTCGAATTGATTATGGCATTCAGTTGAACATCAACTTTAATATTTGAGCTATAAATACAATTCTTCACGCATTTAAAAACTGGATCATTCATACACTTGTGTTAGTTATCAAAACTAATTATACGTTAATTTGTTTTCAAAAATCATAGTTCAAAATATGAGATCAAAAAACTTATTCAATTCATTGGTTTGAATTCAAGAGACACCTGAATATAGTGTACATATCCTTAAGGATAAAATGAATTGTTGTTCACATTTAAAGAGAAAACCAAAGAATTGATACCGTATTACCTCACATAAAGCGGCATGCCGGTATAAGTGAAATTGACTATTTTCTCAATAAAAGGCTTCATGGTGTCTACCGGCATGCCGGTATATACCGAGGAAAATATTTTGATTCAATTGAAAAAATGATTTA
>JAQFXL010000680.1:0-17800 GCA_034693445.1 Edwardzetes edwardsi
AGTTCTAATATAATTATCCCATTTTGATTATTTAATGTTTGTGATAGTCTTTATATGGGCTAAGGCTAAGGCTAAGGTAATTTACAAATGTAGTCCTGTATTGTACGATATTTTTAATTAAAGCCGTTCTGAGAGTTTGATTACTAATTTCTCTAAAATACAAAACTTTTTCAACTGCTATTAAAGTGATCTTGGCGTAAATTAAACCCTAATTTGAAATTAGTCATTAAAATTGCTGATCAAATTAATCTGGTTCAATGTATTTTGATGGTTCTTAATTTACCTGGAAATCCGATTCCTTGATCTGGTGGGGGTCTCATACAGTTGTTCTCAATAATAGAAAGCAATAGAGTTGAGGGACAGTTCTCACGCAATAATGAATAGAGGACTTTAGTTTTGCCGCATTTCAGAGCACTTATAATAACCATTAATTGTTGGCCTAATTGTAACAAAAATTACAAAAATATATACTTCTAAACAATGAAATCATATAAAATGTATGTTTTTTGCAATAATTTTTCAGAAATGACTGAATATACGATTGATTGTCAAAACTCCTCGAATTAACAAAATTTTGGTCAAATCGATGGTCAATATTTCATATCATCCTTGTTATGGATAGTTAAGTCTCAGACCTTGGTTATCCCTAAACTTACTTTCTAAAGCTATCAATTTTAAAGCAAAATATTGAAAATGTTGTTTCTTACAAACTATAGGGTCGTCCTCCACGTCGTTCTCAAAATCAGCAAAATCTGATATAATTTGTGTTTCAATCGAAACATTATTCACGAGTTGTTCCCGAAATTCATTTATCAACCGATTGATGGTTTCATTAGTGATAGCCTTAACCGCATCGAACTCGTAGTCAATAATTAATCCTAAAATATTGGAAAATATTGGAAAATATTTGGTTTTATCAATTATATGATCAATTCAAACAAAACTCACCTAATTTTAGGACTTGAGGCGTAGCTTTCTGGACATGGAAGTGCCCGAAAAGAACAAAAAACGAAAGTAGTTTTAATGAATACATAATTAAAACTTATTTGACTCGAATTGAAATTTCAGACATCTTCTTGCTATAAGTTACGATCGATATGCCGACCCTATATGGTTCACCCTTGAAAAGATAACTCGTACCACAACTCCAGTAAACTATTTATCTGAACGAACATTTGTTTTGACACTCTTTAGAATATTCTTGACTATCAGTAAATCAATAATAGAGTTGTGTAGAAGTGTTTGGTTCGACATATATTTATGTAAACTAATTGTAATTGAATGGTCTGTTTTGTTGCTATGCCATCAGATTTGAATTTGTTCCACAATGAGATCATAAGACATCTGTATATGCATTACATTGTGATGTCCTATAAATATATCGATTTTTTTTAATAACCACTTAATCTAAATAATGGTTTTACACAGTTATAAGTGTTATTGAATTTTTATTTTCTAGTAAACTTGAAACCAAAAGGCTTTAAAATTATTGATTACATACTTTTGAATCAATAATTTTTCTGCATTTCATTCAATGAATTCTTTGAATACAGAATTTGTTTGACATTTAAAATAATTTCTAAATTTATTTCCAATCATTCGTTAATTTATTCTCAAATTATAGGATAGTTTTTATCGTTGTTTTAATTGAAAACAGATTATAATGAAATTCAATCGAAATAATAAAATAATTTAAAATAAAAGCATTAAAAAAGCGTTTCGAAAGCATTCGACCAAATCTTTTCCTCATTTAAACTTTTCATCAGATTTTTCTGACAGTGTTTGTCGACAAAACATCCGTCTGTTAAGAAAAGTACAAAATATTGGCGCAATTGAGGCAAGCTTAGTTTCGAATTTATTACCTGATGTACAACAAGTCGATTCCAAAGCACAGACACCTTTTCCGTTAGCGCACAACTTTCCTTCATTATGACAGGGATGGGGACTATAATCTTCTGTACTGCAAACGGCTGTTAATCTATTGTTTAAATGACAACCGATTGAAGGACCACAACATATGTCAGGTCCAAAACAACGGCCCATTCCGGATGGACCACAACGGGTGCACTGAAGACAGCTCATTAAATAAAACATAAATTAGTTTTTCAGCCCAAATTCTAACCTGTTTTTTGGGAGTTTCTCTTTGACTGGCAGCCGAACGCTTACCCCCAGGAGGACAGTTGGTTATGAAACAGGCGGATGTCAGGACAACAATCACTGTCATCACACTTAAGATCATCAGAGTTTTGGTTGAATTCATTTCGGAACAAATATTTCACTCAAATATGATTTGAATCGAAAGAAACAGAAATATGCGGACAGACAGAGAAAACTATTGGTTTATATACCCGCCTAAAAACTTTTTATACATTCATTGATAGAGTGATCCACTCTTTTCTCAGAGCATTAATGGTGTGATTGATGGCAATGAGATCATCGGTTTCGCTCTCAAAGAGATTATATCGAGAGATGAATAAAACAATTCCTTACATTCTGAGTGCATATACTATGAGACCCTTAAGACACTTGTCATAAATATCTTCTCAAATGAAGAGTATATGTGAGAAAAGGCCAGTTTGAAAGAGTGAAGGGCTCAGAAATAGACTAAATAATGATATATATATCCCACGCAAAGCAATATTTATTAGACATCGAACCGAATAAAATAAAAATATATTTACAATAAAATTATTGTTTTGAGACATAAATTAAATTATTTTCATTTCAATTGATTTTCATTTAAAGATAAGTCTAAACAAGGAATAATTGACGGATCAGATGACACCTCTTGAAGAGATACTCTTCTCTTAAACGCATTGTTTAAGTGTCTTTGTCTGAGAATTGACTTTTGGCACAATTCTTTAGGATTGGGAGCGCTTTGAACGGCCAGTCCTATAGACATCCCATCGTTTATATCAAGACTATTAAGACTGACTGTGCTGTCCGAGAATATCATAGAAGATTCGAGTGTTTCCTGCATTATCGCCGCCTGTGCTGTGATATCCGTCAAACTTGATCTGGCGCTCGGACTGGGAGTATGTGGAGTGCTCTTAGGATGTGCGGAGACCGCGGATGGAATGTCTTCAACACTATTATGACGACTAGCGGGAAGACTAGTGTATTGACGAGAAAGAGCGCCCACTTTACTGTCTAATGTTTTTCTGTGTGCATCGATGAGATCACAGGCCTGTCCTAAGAGTACTATATTGACCACTAGTTTGAAACTCATCAGACTATCGACACAAACAAACCATCAATTGATATATAAACAGCGATAAGTATGGAGGACTCACCACATATAACAGACTACTAAACAAGTTATGCCATAAAAACAGTTCAGATTAAAAGACCCGCTGAATATCCGAATGACCAGAACTCCGAGTGGGAGTGGAATAAAACCCATTCGTCGGGAAACCAAATCGGAATGATCTGAAAAAGCCTTTGAGTTGAAAAATAAAACGATTAAAATAGTTGTAAAGAATTGCGAAGAACTGCTTACACTCCGAAGTTTACTGGAGGCTAAATCATAGGCCAGACTTATGGAGTACTGTTCGTAGACATCAAATGATATTTCGTTAAAACGTGTGACAAACGCGTGTTTAAACCAATCGACAAATATTTCGGCGACGAAAACGAGGAGACAATCGGGAAATAAAATCCAAAATTGTTTTTCACTCCAATTGTATTCTTTCATCGTTTGAATGATGACAACAATCAATAGTATTATGTAATGGAAGCGTTCCCTCACATCACTGCACGACATTTGAAACAAATTGTTTTTCTCAAACTTCTTGAATACCATTCCTTTCAGTTCTACAAACTATTAATTTTCTATTTAAAGATATCCACCGAAAGTATAACTAAATAGACATACATTGTTGGACATCATAACTGTAAGCAATGCCTTATTCTTGGAATTGATGGCCACATTCAAAGTGGTCGCCTGAAGCAGCACAAGAAGACTGTGCGTAACTGAAACCAAATTAATGTTCAATAAATTGTTTATACCATTAGAACCATAACTCAAATAATTGTGTAAACAATTTGAATATACTTTGATGAATAACATCCGAAACAATAATTGTTTAATGATTATCAAGAGAACCAAGCTAAATTTGATATATCAATCAATTACTCACAAACATAGACGATGGCCATAATTAAGTGAGGAATAACCCCTAGATGTTCTCTCTTTTTGCCCCGAGGTTCATTGGCAGTCCAGAATAGGGCATCTAAGATATCCTGACCAAAAGAGGACAGTAGTTTGTCGGCAACCTTTCATTTTATAATTAAATGTTAAAAACAATTAAAATTCATTTCTGAATATAAATGGAGAATAATTAGTTTGTGGGCTTAACTTGAAGGTCAAAGATATAAATAGGGACGGGTGGGTGCGGTCGGAGGGTTAGTCTCAATTCAATATAGTTTGTGGTCAAACAACTTCCTCTAATTTCTATTTTATTCGCTCCAAATTAAAAGTGACTTACAATTGGGTCGATTATACAATCATTATATCAAATGATGCATTTTATACAAGATTACAATTGCAAATAGAAACTTGCATGATCATATTTTCATTTAACTTTAACCAATTCATTCTGTGTTTCCCTTTTTAAATAAAAAATAAGATAATTTGGTTACAAATAGTATTGATTTTGACGAATAAAGCAAAGTATAAGTGAAAACCTGCGGCTATTTTCCCAAATTTTCATTTAAATTTCAAGTTTAATAAAATTGGAGTAAAATCGGTTTGACATCGATTTCTAGCCTTTAATTGATATAAATTATTGTTTCATTAGAGGAGTGTTTAGTCATCGAAACCCACATTAAATTCATAAATGGAAACGAGATTTGAATACACATTGAATGGGGTTTCGATCGAATCGATAACTTTTGTGATGCCTTTCAGATATTGGTTTGAATTAAAATAATCGAATGAAAGGACGAATACCTCCAACATATTGAAGAATATGTAGAGTTTGATCACAGACTGACTTTTGATTATGTGATACAACATCGAAGTGTCGACATAACTCATGAGGAATACCGCACAGATCACAATCACCCCTTTCATTAGATCACATATTTCTGAGGGCTGCAGACCTTCCAAAGGTGTTGACATTTCTAACGACTGACCCGACATTAGACTGAAATTCATGAAAATAAGTGAATTTAAAGATTAATTCAAATTTTAAGACTGAATACCAAATGGATTTAGTGAACGATCTGTTGATTAAATGCCAAATCGAAAGACCAAAACGGATGGGAAGGAAAGTGAATACAAAGAGAAAGGCGTCCACACATTGGAAGAAACCATAACATAAAAACTGTTAAACATTTCAATCATTAATTTTGATTCAATTTAAAGAAAAACAATTCAAATGATTGATAAAATCGATAACAAAACTGAATTCAATCCAAAAATTGGCTTAAAATGGAAAATATCTGATAACATAAATAATTTTCAAGAATTAACCTTGTTTCAGGTTTAAACTTGCAAGCTCCTACATTCAACAAAATGACATTCTGAATAATAAATTTTGCGCCTTGCTCAAACCATCACAAATTTCACTTATTTCTATTGCAATATTTCAATAGCAGTTTGTTTGAGCTTGTTCAAATTGGTTAAGTGAGTCAAAAGTGAGATAAAATGAGTATTTGAAAGGGAAGACTGAACACAGGTATCAAATAAATACCTTTTCTAATTGCAAGGGAACTCTTAGAAAGATATAAAACTTTTCGCGTCTTTCAGTATATCTTTGTTCGTCGTTTTCGAGGACATAATTCCTCTTCAGTTCACTTCTTAAGTAATCAAATAAAGAGGAAAATCCTAAAAACAAACGATATTTTCATTACTAAAACAGCATTTTATTAATGGATTACTGACTGAACGGCACTTCTTTTCCGTTGTTTTGATTCTTAATCTTATTCTTAATAATCAGAGCATTTGATTCTGAATTCAATTCACTATTAATTAATTTATTTTCATTTAACGAATGATTTAAACAAATGTTTTGATTTTCAACGGATTCGCTATTTTTGTCGAAATTGGAAACACTTTTAACGCCATTGAAGTCGTCTTTGATATCATTAATGACATTGAATTCGATATTCTCTTTTTCAGCCGAATGTTCTTGGTAATAATTTTGGTCTAAATCTGGTTTATTGTCCATATTTTAAAGCCATATAAAAGTCGACGTAATCTCAAAGAAGTTTGTTTTGAAAAGTCTTAAAAAATGCCAACAAATAGTGCCAACAATTAGTGCGCAAACGCTTTGAACGCTTTCACGACTCAAACATAACTCAAACTTTACCCAAACATTACGTTTCTCTCACTTTTGGACAATATTTTCAATTTTTTCGAAATTTTTAATTATAGAAATCATGATATAATTAACTGAAACTAATTTATTTGTTAATCTTTCAAACTAGCACATCACACGTCTTGAATAACTACAGTTTCCGGACTTCTTATTGAATATTTTGAAATTGTCAATAAAAATTGCAAAATTTTGAAAATCTTGGTAATAATTTTGGAGTACAACGATGGGCCGATATCCATAGCATTTCTATATATAGCTAAAACTGATTGAAATGCTCTCGGATCTCTTAATTGGGATTCGAGTTCTCAATTGTATAGCGCGCTCTTTACACAACATTACTAACTGAAGAACGCGCCTTACAATCGAGAACTCGAATCCCAATTAAGAGATCCGAGAGTATTTCAATCGGTTTTTGCTATAATATATATATTGTGTTCCATACTGGAATTGAAAATATGACCTATTAACTTTAAGAGTACACACATTTTAAATTTCAAATGAAATACTATTATAATAATTTTTCAAATGTTTTCGGTTAAAATCCGATTAATTATCATTAATAATCATTTTTGTGAATCGCATTTATCTTTTTTGTAGAAACATTCAAATTGAAAAGTTGTATGGGTATTAAAAAGTTGTACGGGTCAATTTTTTATTATATAGATTGACGAATAAACTTAAAGTTGAAAGATAGCCGTTATGACATGATTTGAAACTAGGTAACTATTCATTATAGCGAAAACATTTACATTTCTCTATAAATCATTTTTACTCCAATCTATCAAATCTTGAATCTGAAGGAAACCTAATTCTTCGCAAAGTTTTTGATTACAATTGAAAAGACGTTTTACGCATCAAAACGGAATTGAATGAACGTTATGAAAGAAACCCGAATGAGAGGCAACTAGCAAATTGGCAAAGTGAACTAGTCAAACCTTTATAGGCTTTATACTTATTATTATTATACTCATTAAAAATTAATTTAGTGACGAATATAAGCCATTTAGTCTAAAATAACTTAAATATGAAAAGTCTTAAATTCAATGTCTTTAAAATTCGAGACAGAGATTGAATTTCAAAAAATAATCTTAAAATACGTATAATTAATGTATTTTTCTTCAGTTTTCAAAAGCAATGTTTGTAATGAGCAAAAGTACACTGGTTATACAATGATTTTTCATGCAATTTGCTGCAAAAGACACACCTTTTTTGAAATGTTATTTATTCAGAAATTCATCATTAAATAGGAAATACATCCGATTTTGAAAACTATGCATTTGTGTTGCGTTCAGACTTATCAATGCATTAGATTAACCTAATTCACATTGACAATTTTTCATTTCAATTTTTAGTCTGATTTGAATATTTGTGAACTGAATATTGGAAAGAATCTAATGGCAAGACTTCCCTCAAAAGATATTGTAATCCAATGGTCGAACCAACAGTTACTCCAATGGCTTCAAAAGGTATTCAATTTTAATTCAATTATTTTTTTATTAAAATATTTTTGAAAGAAAATGTTTTTATAATTGACGTAGGAGGATTTTCATGATTGCCTTCAAGCTTTCAAGATAAGGGCTATTACTGGCGCTAAGTTATTGGTAAGTCTGCTCTCACACTGTTTTTAGTCCAAGGATAACTCTTTTAATTGAAATTTCAAGCATTTCTTTGCATTTAAATCTTAAATTTGAACAAAAATACAGTCATTACTACTTTTAATGAATTATTTATTGAATGAAAATCTAAACCAAAGACTAAAATATTTTTAAAAAAAAATGGAAAATAATTGGCTACAAAAGAAATCTCGTTTTGAAGAATATCCTCTTTTAATGAACCAAATTTAGAAATAGACTGAAATTTAGCAAAGCTTTCAATAATGTCGACAATGAATACCAGTATCGACTGTATTGGCGTTTTTCAAACTCAATTAACTGAATTATCTGTAGCTAAAAGACAGGCCAATCAACTTTGACTGTCAAAGATTTGATGTGACAACAAATGTCTGTTATTTCAGGAGCTGAGCGATGATCTCGTTATTACATTCTCGGAGTTGAAAATCTACCGGAGAAGGTAAGGGCATCAGTGCTTCATAACTAGTGTTAGAGTGTACTCATTGAGACGATCTTTAGACACAACTGATTAGGTTCGGAGCAAAACATGGTTTTCATTTGATTTTCATTCAATGGTTTACTCTTTTCTGATTCGCTTCAAAAGATTGTCTCAAATAAACTTTTAGATCAAAAGTGTTCACAAAATTTGTATGAATTGTTGAGACCATTGAACTGCAATCGAAAATATCGAAAAATTCTCACAAAACGAATAGTTCTCACATCAAGTCATAGTCCGTGCAATTAGGGTCGGTTGTGGACTGAGTCGTACCAGTAATGCAAATGACGAGCGTTTAACAAAATAACCTTAATTTTAATTCTGATGCTAAGAATCAGTTCTGATATAATAATTATTTTTCTTTTGAAAACTTTGAAAAAAGCACAATAAGAGTAATAAATGGCTTAAGGCTTAAAACATTCAATCACTGAATCTTTAATGAAATTTATTATTTAATGCATTTTTTAAATTCAACTCTTTTTTATCGGTAGAAATGGTGTTAATTTCCTCTATGTTTTAGAGAAATATCATTTATGAATGAAAATCATAAGAGATTTTTCATCCATCAGTTTCTGCAAACTTTTAAGTGTTTAAAAAATACTGGAATTTCTAGAAAAAAGTTGATAGTTTGGAAAAACTTTATGATTGTTTGATAAGATATAAAAACTTATTATTACTAATAGTTATCGATAAGAATTCGTATGAATATACGGAAGTTTACTATTGAATTGGATTTGCTTTTAGTCTTGAGATAATAGAGCGACAGTCAACAGTACACTACACTTATGACGCTAT
Source organism: Edwardzetes edwardsi (assembly GCA_034693445.1). NCBI lineage: Eukaryota > Metazoa > Arthropoda > Arachnida > Sarcoptiformes > Ceratozetidae > Edwardzetes > Edwardzetes edwardsi. Next base: position 9,225 of record JAQFXL010000680.1, read on the forward strand.
TAGTGGTTCGCATGACTCCTAACTAATGACATAATTATAATTTATAGCTGTTCTCCATCTCTACGTTCAAACAGTTGTCGGACACAATAGTCATTAAGCAATTAGTTATAGACATTACCGAACCTTAATTAGAGAGTTATGTCATTTCAGTTACATTTATGAAAATATGTTCACTCTCTCGAAATATGTGAACAGAACAGCAATTACTGCCCAAACTCTTGATTTATTTGAGACAATGATATGGGAAAAGTGGAGCACTAGTGGAGAACTGGAACCAAAACTAGTGGAATAAAGAGCGCTGTGATTACATCGAAAACGTCTGAGTGATCGACAAAATTCGAACTTTGGTTCGAAGACCAGTCGCTGTGAAAGACAACCAAAGCTTCACATTTAGGTTACACTCGAATGCATTGATTGCAGAATAGGTTTGGCATCACATAAAAAATCGCGAATACACTTGCAATCAAAATGAGCACATCTGTAGCTTAAGCGGCAATTGTTTAGAAAAAAGCTAAATACAAATTTTATTTCTTAAATATTTTTCTCGAGTGAGTCCACCTTTGAATAGTACGAATCGCAAACACCATTGCAAACCACTTTTTCTTAGCCATTCAGGAGATGCCTGCATCTAAAGAGGGTCATATGCTTTCCCCTTAGAGTGCAACGTAAGTCGCCTTTTCTAAGGCATTCCACAGTTTACTTGACGTTGAGTTAAGTACTCATTCGAGTTGTGCTCTCAACTAAAATATCGTTTTAATGAACTTTTACCATAAAAAACATATTGTGTTCGTCCAATACATGTGTCGCCAAAACACTATAAATAGTCAGACATTTATTTCAATATATTTTAGGTGTAAATTCTGTTCAGACTTTGTTTTGACTGAAAGCAGTTAAAGTTTTTGTGAAAGACTCGCAAAGAATTTCCTCAATCAGCCATTAAATGTGTCTCAATTAAACTCGATTTGCAAACATTACTCGTGATTTTAGAGGTGTATTTCTCTAATATTCTTGGTATCACTCTATCAGAAAAATGTTTATCGTGTGTATTGTTATGCTATGAAATTGTTTCTCCAGATGTGATGTCTGTGAGGCGTAAGTCGTCAATCCATAGGTGTTTAGTTCACCTGTTCTTATGTTTGCTCTCTTTTAAATCGAACCTATTTTCTGATAAAAACTTGAGTCCAAAACTTTGATTGAATTTTGTGGAGACTTGAATTGCTACCAGTGCTACATCATACCATACCATACCATACTATACCAGCCATACCATTATTCAGTTGATTAAGTTCTAACAATTCAGTCATAAAGTGTTTTATGTCATTACTGTTCACTTGAAAGTCGTTTAATTAATTTATTGAATGAAAGTATTATTAAGTTATCTGATAATAAGCGGTAGACGTGAATGAAATTGAATTAATTTTGATATAATTGGTTGAGTGTTGACAGTGATAACGATAAAAGTGACGCAAACTTAATGATACTATTGTTTAGTAAATACATTATTAGTCTTACACTCGCTGTTAGTCAGCAATGGATAACAAACGACTCTCGCTGACGAGTCTTCACGACCAAATTGACTCACTCAGAGGTTCTGAGTGGCCAACGATGAAGAGATACTTCAGAAGGTATACAACATTTTCATCTTTTCACTCACAGCTATTCTTCATGTCATGTCTCTTAAGTGCAAAACCTATTCATTGAATTAGAATTTCAAATATTTTCCAAATACTTTCAGATATTTTTATTTATTTATTTCATATTTGAGTTCAATATTTCTCAAAAATCGTTGCCTTTTATAGACTTTTGAAGGGATTTGAATAATTATTTTGAGTCAAACATCAGCTTATTTTTTATTCATTGCTTTAAAGTAATTCAACTTATATTCAATTTTTTACATTTTCTCAGAATTCGTGATTTAATGACTTAATAGGAAAGTATTCGGATGAGAAGTGCTTATAATGAGCAAGATGATCACTTTTGTAAACTTTATATAGGAGCCATGAATTCATCATGCTAAATTTGAATCCCGAATGGCCATATCTGAAGAAGCAGGAGAACTTTCAATAGTAGACTTACCAATGCGAGCGCCCATAGAGTTTCATTGCATATGCCTTCGATTATGAGAGCGGTTATTGCATTGGATGTATAACCGCTTAACGTTGTTTGAGCCGATAAACAAGTAACTATAATTGGCTCCTGGTGCTTTGGACTTGCTCATTCGTAATTGAAATTTAGCATGATAAATTCATGACTCATATATATAAAGTTTACAAAAGTGATCATCTTGCTCATTATAAGCACTTCTCACCCGAAACTTTCCTATTTAGTACTGAAATCTTTCAGGGTAAATAAGCCGTGAACTCTTGATATCTATATCCTAATCTATTTTAAACTCAGGTCTGGTTGTGATGATTGACTACTGAGTAGTGACTACAACTCCACTCTATTCCACTACAACTCGAATCCATTTACTTTTGAACTAATGTTTGTCTGTTTACTGAAAACCAGTGATTTTGTGACTATAGTCTTAAAATTGTTGTTAAAACGCATGGTTTGCACGAATGCTTCAGTTTATGTTTAATGTCAGCAAACGATTCACTAATATTTCGCTCAAACTAATGACAGAAATGATCTGTTTTCCGCCAAACCTAATATGTAGGCGCTTCACAACAGGTTCCTTTAGTTAACTCACGTCCTATAAAGCCTATTAACTACCGAAGAATTAAAGAATAAGTTAATAAAAGTTAATGTATTTTAGCCCCCAATCCGTTAAAGCTATTAATTTTGGTTAACTTATTTATTCTGACAAAATTAATAACATATTAATTATTATTTAACTGACTATCGAAAAGATCTTTTGATTACTATTTGTGTTTGAAAGAAGTCATTTCAAGAGTATTCCGGATATCATTCCCTTTCCAACAAATGTTTGGTTTCCGTCAAACACTGATTTTTAGCCACTAATAACAAAATCATTTAATTTTGTCAATGTTTTGAAAATATTTTTTAAACTTAAATAGATTGCAATTCATTTATTACTAATTCATATTAATTTCAAAGGGGGTCATAACTTGCAATTGCGATTCATCACGAAACTTGTACTTATCATTAACTGAAATACCTCGAATATTTTTCTTCTGTTTTGATGAAAAATTCCTTTTTTATCACAACTTTGATTAAAAAAGAGGCAAACCTTTGATTTTGAGAGCAATCATATTCTTATCAATTGTTTCAAAGAACTCGATTTAAAACTCATTGAAAGCTCCAAATTGTGAGAACAAATTAAACCTTGGTCGTCGACCCTTGCTTCTAGTGTATATCTATTAATATATTCTGAGCAATGAGTACCACTTTTCTATTTTTATAAATTAATTCAACATTTTTAAGGTTCTATTGTTTTGCAGACAAATTGTTAAATGCATTAATGAATGTAAGACTCAGGCGTGTAATGCAAAAAAATTGGTCGAAAACATCAAAGATCACACCAAAAACAGAACCACTGAACCGACCGGTATTTCATTTGAATTGTTTCCATGATAATTATGATAATTTAATTACATTATCATAATTTTCTAGGAGACGATGACGACGATGACGTCGGATGGGGTTCTGATTTCGATGATGACGACGATTCTGATGAAAATGAAGACTCGGCTCAACAACACATCGATATCAGGAATAAAAATCGTGTTTTTGAATATAATTTGCAGCAAAGCTGTGAAGATATGGTCCACCAACAAGTCAGTGACTGTTTGAATAACGGGTCTTTCAGATCACTCGATGAGAATCAGCTTCAAATAGCCAGCAATTGTGGAAACTCTTCGGAAAGCAAACACTCGACAAATGAATCAAAAGTTTTTGAGCGACTCATTGATCGCACTTATAGTGAAAACTCTGTTTTAGTCAAAACCGAAATTGAAAACAAAACTCCTTTGCATCAGAGTTGTGCCAATGGTCTAAATCTTACAACAAAGCCGAAACCCAGTCCAAGAGTATTACCTAAACCTCCCTCTACTAAACCAGAAGTGCCTAAAAACAAGCCTCAAATGTAAGTCTTATCTTAAAAATTGATTAAAACTTATGATACAATTTATGCTAAAAATTTTGTTTGCATTCAAAGCATTCCTCGCAAACCATTCATAAACTATGCAATAAAACCAACAAACAATAATTCACTGCTTAAAAGGCCGCCATCTGAGCCTCCGCCTCCTCCTTTGCCAAAGTCACCGCCACCTATGTCACCGTCTTTAAATACAACCGATCTGAATGAAATGTTCAGGGAAACTTTCGAATTTTTATCAGATCCTAAAGAAGAAGATAACTATGAATCGATAGGTTTACCACTTCTGACAGAAGATGAATACCTGGCACCGAATGCGCCCATAATTATGGACCGCAAACGCAAGAATTCTTCGTCTACTATATCCTCGCAGAGCACTAGTTATAGTCAAAGAGATGGTGAGTCTCCAATCGGACCCTCGCGGTCATTATCTTCTCAAACATTGAGTCAATCTTCGATAAATGGATTCGATAGTGATTATCAGCCATTCCTCGGAAACAGACAAAAGGATGAATCCATTTCAGTGAACGAAACTATGGAAGAAAACTATGAAATTGTGAACGAAAACCAAACGAATGATGTGTTGACTATCAGTCAAAGACCTCCTTTGCCTAAAGTCAAAGAGTCACCGATCAGTATCTCTAAAAGTAAACGAATTGCAGACGTGTTTCCAAATTTGCAAAACTGGAACAAAAATCCGAAAGACAAGAAAAACACTAAAGACAAGAATGACTTCGACAACAATTTGGAAGACAACACATCGCCATATCTCACATCAGATCCCATTAATAACAACAATAGTTTGGGTAAATTCAACTCATTTTCTCTTTTATCCGCTTTCTCTCAGATTTAACTCAATTATTGATAAATTATTTCAAAACCAATTTATCGGTCAAACAATCAAATCATTAATTAACTTATTTATCGAATTTCAAAGCAACACAGAAACAATTTAATGGAAAAATCAATTAAATTGCTACTTGTAACTATTATCAGTCTTGAAAGAAAATCATTTAAATGTCGGCAAATTCTTTTAAAACTGTCACTCTCTTTCTCCCTCTCAATTTATTACCAGATAACCTGGGATTCTTTTATTACTGTGCGTCCGACCCCTTTAGATCCCCTGATTATTATAATTATAAATCGATGACACAGTTTATAAATATATGTTATCTAATGAATCGACAGATTTTAAAATTAGAAAATTGATTCAATGCTTAACTTTTCGTTTTTAATATTAAATTCGTGTTTAAGAGTTGAGAATTTACACGTTTTTTTTCAATATTACTAATTTATATTCGTCTAATTCGAAAGCCAAGGGCATTATTTCAAAGCAAAAATGCATTTTAAACTCCCGGTTTCTTTAACGGACCACCTTTTGTGAAAGGGTTAAAAATTTGAAAATTACACATTAATCTGATGAGAATGAGAAATTGCCCCTGATCACACACAGGTTAGAGAAATTTAGGTCTTAAAACTTGATGTTCAATGAATACAATTTTCTTTTTAATGGATTCATTCAATAGAATGGAATTTTTGAGAAATAAATCATTATTTTAATAATAACTGATTCTAATGATTAAATCGACTCAAAAATTGAACAAATATTTATAATTTTTGAATGAATTTAGTCCAAGTATCAGAGGTGCATGATCATTTATCAGATCTTTGGGGAAGATCTTGTTTGATGCCAGGGTATTATTTTGTTCCCTTTGCTCTTACCCTGTAAACAATGTTTTGCCGGATTTAATGTTTTATTGAGTTCAGACTCTATATAGCCCTCAATGTTATAAACATTAATTAAAATTTGTTGTAAATTCGTGATAAACAATGTTTGATGTGTTGGTCATTGCCCTCCACTCCGCTTACAAACAAAGCCTAAACCAGGATCAAAGTCAGCAAACATTTTCCAAATGTATTTTCATTTAGATTCTTATAAAATTCTTTTAATTTTAATTTAGAAATTTACAGTTGAACTAGTATAGAAATTGAATTGTATCTTGTTAATACTTTATTAATCGAACCTATTTTTGTTTATTGACTTAATGAGGACGAAATAAATTGCTTGATTGAGAAATTGATCAGAATTTCAAACGAATAAGTCAATCAAAAAACAGTAATTTAATTGATCTGACCTTTTATTTTGTGATTTTACTTCAGTATCACTCTATTAAACCACTTTTAAGGGTCTGAGCTGTAAATTAGTGATATTTTAGGGCATTTTCTGGGTTTTTGATCGAAATATTTAGCAAATGTTATGTAATCTTTGAATTCAGTTATTAATTTTGAAAATGAGTGACAAAATGTGTTATAAAATATGTATTTTAAAAAAGTAAAAGGATCAAAAATATTCACTGTTTTCTAATTTATAAAGATTGCGTCACATTTCAAGAATTATCATCTACACTTAACTGCCATTATAATCAACAACTTCTAGATTCCAAATTCACTTTAATAGACATCAATGTTAAAAATAGTCGCTTATAATCAACATTCCTCTATAATCAACAGATTCTTCAAACCAATCGTCTTCATTATAATGGCAGTGGAGTGTAAATTTTATTTGAAATCATTATAATTTAACCTTAATTAATTATTTTTAGATATATCCCATTTAATTACAATTGAAACCTCTATTTTGAAAACCCTTTGATTTGATACCACTTAGAGATCTGTGAGATTGATATTTACTGAGTGATTACAGCTTAAAATCTAGTAAAAAATCTGAGTTCATGTTTAGTAAAATATCTAGATAATTATTATTTGTTCACACATTTAGCAAATCAAGTAGTTTTCAAAGTCAACCAAGAAACTTTTCATTTCAATTAACATAATGAATGAAAAGCCAAAAGAATGGAAACAAGTATTAAACTATTCATTTAATCCTTATTCAGATCCGATCGAAATAATGTCCACAATTGAACAAATTAAATAGTGAACTAGATTCAAATATTTTCATAGGCTTTCATTAATTTGGATAAAAAATTATTTATTTGGATGAAAGAAATTTCTAAGAATTAATCATTTGATTAATTGAATGACAAATTAATGACATTATTATTATGAAAGAATGAAATAAAGTATCGGTTTATTCATTTGAATGACATTTTTCTCGACTCAATAGATTCGAGCCATAAATAAATGAAAGATTTGTATTCCAATAATCATATGATGTGAACGAATATAAACTATTAATACTTTTGATAGTTAAGTCTTAAATTGTCCCAATTTATTGAATTTCTCATAAGACAGTCATGTGTTCACATCGTGTGCTTTACAATAAAAACTTTATTGATTACTCATCTCATGAATTATTAATTGAAACTAAAATTTGTATCTAATTATTGTGAATGAATGAGAATTTGAATACTGAATTTGAATCTTAAAATACTTGAATTCATTATTTTATTTGAATTTTATTGTTATTTCCGAATAACTTTGATTTGATTGAAGCATTTCCGACACTTTTATCATAAAATCGATTCTCATTTACTTTTTGTATTCGCAAATAAAAAAGAACGAAAGAATTTGAAAAGTGCCAAATTTGACTCCAATTAACTTACCATGGAGACTAAATTGACATGGCTTTTCAATTTCGACATTTTGCTTTCCTGCATATTTTGAAAATTACTCCTACTCTATCTTTACCTTTAATTTAGGCTTGTTCAGTTTACTAACTCATCAAATGTTAAAATTTTCTTGAAACTATTGTCTCGTTTTAATCTCCAATTATTTCAAAAGTGTAACAAAATATTGATTTTTTTCAAATTAGATTTCAATCGAAACTATTTACTTTTGAAGCGCTATTTTTGTAGGCGAAGGGCACTCATAATGATTATTAATTATAATACCTTTTATTTCCATTTATTGGTGATTTCAATATAATTACATTACTTTTGTATACTTAATGTCTTAATAAGTGTTTTCACGTCAATCACATTCAATGGATTAGAAATAACTTTTCTCTCCTTCTATTGATTACCGTATTTTCTCCAATATTCTAATGTGTAATAAATTGTACAAAAATTTAGATAAAGTAAAGTAATGAGCAAAAACGAGGCTTGATTTAAGAATTTTTACTAAAAAGTACCCAGTATCAAAGTTTTTCAGCTTGATAATCAAGTTGAGATGCAATCAATAAAAATGCTTCTTTGAACTGTCGACAAATTGTCAATGACAATGACAATGCTCAAATGGGAATAAGTATATAGGAATAATCAAAGCTTAGTACCAAGAATAGTGACACTCGATTAACATTATGAATGTATAGACTGAGCAAGTTCAAAAATGCTTTCAAATATAAAGTCAGACATTTTAGTGAAACAAAAAAGAGTCAAAAATTTATTGAGATTTTTGAACAATTATTTTGAGCTAAAAGTTAATAGTTTACTAAAAGGTTACAGGCATTCATAATTAGAAGTACCATTACTAGGTAATAGAGTCGAGTGCCATTATAACGAAGACGATTGGTTTGAAGAATCTGTTCGTTATAGAGGAATGTTCGTTATAAAGGACA
>JAQFXL010000681.1:0-17797 GCA_034693445.1 Edwardzetes edwardsi
ATCCTAAGCTTTAAAATAGAGATTTGGTCTCATTTTTAATTTGAAATTGCTTTGAAAATAGCTTTGATTTGTTGCAAAATTTAGTGTTCAAATAATTTGATCCAAGTTTCCATTTATTTATGACTTGGGTTTTGTTCAACTCATTCAATGAAATTTGAGACAATTTGTAAATATTTGTCGTTAAGGTCTTTATTGGACTTTATTTCGGTTTAAAAATAATAAAATGAAACAATGATTTGAAATGAATTATAATAATTGAATGTCTGATAAGAATTCAATAAACATATTATTTATTTAATACACATTTTTTGAATTTTTGTTGAAAGGAAAGCCTATTCGCTCTTCATTTTGCACAGGTATCTCAACGGAAGCATTTTTATGTCGCCGGAGTCAAAGCTGACGACGCCTTCATTGCCATCAATGCTGAGTAAAGTGCCGGTAGTTTCGCGGTCTTCACCAAAAATCACTTTAATCTGAAGATTGAAAACAAAATTAAATCCAATGTAAAGAATAGACATCAATGACAGACCTTATCAGTAGAGGACGGCATAACCGGCTCCAAGTGTTCTGACAATATAGTGACCACTCTGTCCTCTCTGAGCAAAAAGACGGGACACATTCCGCCTGAAATACCTCTGATGATACCGGTTTGGCCGATGAGATCGACATCATCATGGACATCTTTAATCCTGACCTCAATATCAGTGGTCTGCCACTCGACGGAGAAGGCATGTTCCATCCCTGCCCCGGGAGTTTGTGGATTGAAGTGAGGCGAAGATACGCCCGGAGTCATTGGAGAATAGCCATAACCAGTTGGTGACGGAGACGGACCGACACTATGCGGACCATTATATGCAGGGCTGGGAGTCATATAACTGGCAGAAGCAGGACTGGGAGCAGTGCCCGGAACGCTATAATTTGATGGGGAAGGAGTCGCTGCAGGACCGTAGGGTGAGTACGAATGATCAGAAGAGGCGTACATTCCTGGAGTTTGTGGTGTGTAAGGACCGCCCGGTGGGGTCTCCGGATTTGGATATCCCGGTGTCGGAGGATTCAAATACGCGGGATTTGAAGGCGAAGGGGAGGGCTCGTCATAATCGAAATCAGCTCTCGGAGTAGTCGAAGCGGTCGGATCCCATATAGAAGAGGTGTGAACCGGAGTGCGAGAGCCTTCGTGCATAGGGGTAGCGCCACCACCGCCATAGGCTGGGGTACGGGAGCCATCGTGCATAGGAGTGTTGGTCCCGCCATACATCGGAGTACGATTGCCCGCATACATTGGGGTCTGACTGCCGTACATCGGAGTGTTTCGGGCATAAGTGGAAACCCCTCCCGAAGGTCCAGAAATGCCACCTCCAGTGCCGACCACTACTATACGAGTCTTATCGACAGTAATTGTCTGACAGGTGGCGTGCAGTTCAACGCGAGCGGTGGTGCCGATCGCGTCTTTAACGATACCGATATATCCCTTATACGTTCCCTGAGTTATCTTAATTGTCTTTCCAATTAAATCCAAATCCGTTCGGTCGCGACCGCCCTTAAAATTAGCGAACTGTCGGCCACCACCACCACCACCTCCTCCTCCACCACCACCACCTCCACCACTGGATGGATGTGCTGGCGATTGGATACGAGGAGACATGAATCCCGCGTTTGTGTTCATAACACCTGAAGCTGATAGCGGTCGGGAACCTCCGGCCAAAGCCAAGTGACGGGTCTTACAGACGAAAATTCCTCCGTTTTCTAAAATCATTCGCGAGTAAAGAAACGCAGAGTTTCGGTACAAATGTTTGATCTCTCCCTGTCTGCCAGAGTGGGGTCCGTCCGTCGCTTTTACGTGATCTTTGACTTGAATTTGATTCTGTTCTGAATCGAGTGCAACAGCCCTCCGAGTGTCGCGTTTTTTGGTTACTGCCTGATGTTTGACGTGAACTAACTTTCCGTTTTGGTTCAGTATTTGGAAATTCTCTTTCTCTAAGCGAACAATCACTCCAACTGTCTGAGCATCTAATTGTACTAGATCTCCCCATTGGAATTGACCCAAAGTGTCCACTCCTGTGGCCATATCTGCGCACAATTGCAAGTCTTTGGGCAAAATCTTCAACTCATGCATTGTTAGGTCTGAGAACAGAACGATTTGGTTGTCTTCAACGCGAACGATAAGTCCAGTGTCGCCTTCATATCGACCGGCGATGACTTTCACGTGGTCTCCCATTTTGAAGTATTTTCTCAGTTCGTGTGCCTGAAAGTCGAGCGGATCCGTCAAGTCTTCGTGTTTTGGAATCATTGTTATCTTATTGCCATCGATGGTAATGATCTTTCCCTGGAGATGAGCCAACTCTCCTTCACATACTTCGACGGTATCTCCCGGTGCAAAGCTATGGCCCTTGTCTTCAGCGATAGTGCTTTCACTCAACTGTAATTCAATGCCTTCCGGGTGTTCCTCAAACTTCTCCAACTCAGACAGCGTTGGTTTCACGCCATCAATAAGGAGAGCAGTTGTTGTGAACGCTTTGTAGAGGAAACCCCTTCGATAACGATTGCCTTCGAATATAATGAAGTCGCCGTCATTTGTCACCTCTCCTCCAATGGCACGGATGGCGTCGATATCAAACAGTTTTGGTGGCGGCCGTTTGGCTCTCTTCCTCTTGTTCTCGTTTTCACTGGAGGCAGCCCTCAACGCACCTCTAAGTCTGGTGTAGTCTATTCTTGGAATGAGTTTGAGGTGGATCTGATTCTGAGCGGTGTCGACATAGTCTACTTGTCCCAAATCGTCTTTATAGAGACCTCTCTTAAGACGAACCCATTGATTGACTTTGATTTGTGAGTTGTCTTTCGTTACTCTCAACACATCAGTCATTTCGTTGATGGGAACCATCGTTTGTCTGTATATTCCGAGTCTAAGGTTACCCATCCCTTGAATGGCTTGCTTTACATGAGTTTGTTTGTAGGCCTCGATATAAATATAGCCTTTAATGCCTTCGGGAGCGACCACTGATTTGATGGGAAGGGGTTCGTCGGTCGTAGAGAAAGCGATGAATTTCCTCATCAATTGGAGAACAGTTGCCTTTTCTTCGCCAATCTTACACTTAATCATCCAAAGGTTAGGGTCTTTGACTCCAGGCATAAGCGCCTGTTGTGTGATATCGTCGGGAAGATCGACGTCTCCGTCGTAACCCTTCTCTGCGGCCGAAGACTCGGCATATTTGCGACGATAGTAGTCTTCAATTTCGTCCTCTTTCTGTGAATTCCACATCATTTGAAGTCTTCGGTGAGACTCCATATCCCTCTGCGAGGAGTCATCCGTATGTTTATTCTTCTCAATGATTTCATCGGCGCCGTCCTCCCACTCCTCGTCGTCTTCGATTTCATCGTCGACCTCAGCCTCATCGAGAATGAAACCACCATGGCGAGGCTTCTTTCGCTTTCGTCTTCTTCGACCACTGTATTCATCTTCTTCGTCCTCCTCTTCGTCATAATCGTCTTCATCCAAGTCTTCTCCTTCTGGTTCTTCCTCGTCGGCCACTTCGGGTTCTTCTCTTTCGACTTCCTCTGCCTTTGAATTACAATTTAATAAATGAGAATCAATTGAAACAAATGGTGACGTGAAGGCAGACAAGACCTCGAATTCAAACTATACCTCATTATCTGAATCGCGATTTGATTCTTCGCTGTCCGACATCTTCAACAGCCAACGATATAAACGATTTGAACGAAATTAACGACAAATCAATTGATTAAAAATATAATAAATAACTAAATTAATGGCAACCAACAGATAAACAAAAGCTAAAAACTCCGATCGGCGATGGTTTTGCTTATTTTATGACAAGGTTTTTATGGCTATTCTAACGTCAAATGTTATTTAGAAAAGTACCAAATCTTTTCATCAATTTCCAAATCCACTATAAAAGCTAACGTAAGCTATGAATGGTTTTACGCTCATTAGAGAAGTCAGCTTTTAATGAGGGAAAATAAGCTTGGTCATCCAATTTAGATTACACTGAATTTCTAATAATTTTCAAATTACTCGGTGAATTTGAACATTTTTGTCTATTGCGCATTCAAATATGATTGCTCACCCAAACTTTCAATTTGAGCTGACCTTGTAGATTGTTGATATGGATGCGCTTGCTATTTATCATGTTACATTAATAGCATAATTAATAGCAGAAAACATGTTTTTGAAATCAGCCAACGGCTATAAACATTGCATGTTAATAATAAATTGAATTGAACTTTTAATTTTGATCATGATAATACAAATTTCGATTAAAAGTACAATCTGTCTGAAATTAAGGATAAAAATAGTCTGGTGGATTTTAACTTTAATGGATATAATTATGATCAAGTGCAAATGTTGCACTCAATTCTAGCTATATTTGATAGTTTAATCAAAATTTGTTTTGAATAAAGTGTAGAATTTTTTGCAAATTATTTGTTAATCAGAATATTATTCAATGGATTTGAAATATTTTCCCAAAGTTTTGGTTTCTCTAAATTGATATTAAATTCGAGAGAATCACGAAATCTAATCAAAGCTCAAAAAAGTTATGAAAACGAGGAAAGTCAGGAAAATCCCTTCAATATAAGAATCTCTTCACTATTATCGGGAAAACTATTTAATATCAATCGTTGAGCCTTTCAATCAAGACTTCACTTTTAATTCATTTGATTGACGTTCGGATTGAACTGATATTCAAACGAAAAATTTTAAAAACATTAAAAAGTTGATGGTTTATAATTGAATTTGTTATCGAGTGATTTGCGGCGAAAACTTTCGATTCTTGTTATTTGATGCAAACATTTTAAGGAAATCATAAAAAGTGTTTTTCATTAAAATTTGATTTAATCTATTGAACGACTGATTAAACATTTAGTGGTCCAACACTTGACTCACTTGAAAAGCATTCAATTAATAACTTTTTGATTTTTCTTAAATTTCGAAGCATTCTCAGGGATTTTGTGATCATTCGTCAAAATAGTGTAGCAAGATGGTTTCTGTATAAAAATCAATTCAAACTAAATAAGAACAATTATTCATTGTCAGTGAACTAGTCAATATGCAAAAATGAGAGAAATGAATGATTATTCTATTTATTCCCAATGAAAACACAATTTTTGTTTATTTTATTTTACTTATTCAGTGTATTCGAGTAAAATTTTTCGTAATAATTATTGTATTTGAAAGTGGTTTCAATGGATTGGTCTGTAATTAATCGGTTGATCGATCACTTGTGCACTGACTCACAATAATTCAATCAAACACTGATCACAAAGCACTTCACTTTTGCACTCAACTAATCATTAAAATCTATTATTTAATTAAAACTCAGAGATAGAGAGAGAGAGAGAGAGAGAGAGAGAGAGAGAGACCTCGATGTTTGGTCTTTCTCTTGTAAAAATTTAGATGTAAAAACAACCAAGCTCAGATGGATAGTTAAGTGAATTATGTTTTCAGCCCTTTATTGCATTTAATTTATTTAAAACTATTGTAAACTAAAATTTAAATTATTTTGAATATTTTGAGACATTGAGTTTCTCCTGAGTATAATCATTACTATTCGTTCTAATGGGAGCAATTGGATGGAATATGAAAAATTCCCATGTTTCGTTAACAGTTATGTATGTGAATCACAAGTTATTTTTCATTTGAATTTTATTGACATTCACCACAAGAGAAAAACAATATTTCCCACAATTTTATTGTTTTTTTCTCAAGATTTTTAAAAACTAACTTTAACCAATGTCATTTATATTGTATTCGGGAAAGCGGGACTTCACTAGCACTTGAAATGGAAAGGGGCTATGGATTTGGCCGATCTTAACCACACCTTCAATGGGACTGACAACCAGTCTTTCGATAAAGTGTTGTCCCAAAGAATCTTAAGACAGTTTTTTGCTAACTGTTTGGTGACGATTGCATTGCATTACATTGTCTTCGCTTTTATTGGTTATAATGTGTGACAAAACCTTTTCGCACAAAACGTTCCCAAAAATATGTGTCAAAATTCATTCGTAATTAAATTTTTTCAAATTATGTCAACTCTTTTTGCCGAAAACCAAACGATTGCTTTCATTCTTTCGGTTTCTAATATTGAAAATAATATTATTTCCAAAAATGAATTGTTTAACACTTTTGTGAAGAAATAATCATTGAATGGATTTTTTTAAAGTCAAAAAGTTTGGGATTATTTTAACATTTATTTATGTCTTTTGTGTTTTTCAACGCAATTGAACTCTTCTTTCATTTGAATTCATCTTTCATTTGAATTTTGAACGCAAAGGTTCTGTCATTAATTCGATTGTGTCGTTCAAGAAGACAATTGTTTATCAAAATGGCACAGGTCATCAATGGAACCGCACAGGTATACGACTGGCTAATGGATAAAGGGGGTTAGTATTAATTTTATCTTGATGATTTCTTAATGATAATCTTATCTTTTGAACTGAAATATATAAAAATCAAATAGTTATAAACATGTCTCAACTTAGCATGATAATTTTGAATTGACTTCAAGTTAATGGTGTTTCAGAGACTAAGTTATTTCAAATCTATTGATTGTTTTCAAATTATGTGAAATTAATGATTGCTTTTTAAATGTGGTCTAAAAGTAATTCAAAAAATTATTGAAACGAAAGGTTTGTTTGTGAAGAATATCAGAATTACTGTCAAAGAAGTTAATGAATGTTTGAAATAAATAATTCATCCAATTATTCAACGATTTATAGCAATTCATCGCTTCATTAGTTGATAATAAATTACTCAATTTTCCAAAGGTTTTCATTGAATCTAAATATAATTTTCAGGTTAGCAAGGCATGTTAGTAAAGTTATCTTAAAGGTATGCAAAATACTTGGCTATTAGCAGAAATCTGAAAAATTCCCTGCTGAAAATACTTCTTTCGTGTAGTCTTTCTATAAAATTATTTTTGAGAAAAACCCCCATTGTGAATTTGCTGTCGTCATTCCACAGTCAGAAATTGATGTTTGAATTGAACTAAAAAACTATAGTTTTTGCGATCATTTGCGATACGAAGAAAAGGTATAAAATACTAATAAAGTACATTGTTTTCGGTGCTTATCAGACATCAGTTACTATGAGTTGTACTGAGAATCGAAGTCATGCCGTGAAAAGCTATTAATTGGTAGCACAGACTACTTAGACAGTTAGCACTGAATGACCCATTATTGATAAAAAGACAATAAATTCAAGTTTCTATTTTTATTTTAAACTCGATAACAATGTTTTGCCACAAAGTGTTTATTCCTGTTTGTGTCACATCTGTTGCCAGTAATTTATTACCGATTATTGTTAGCCAAGCATTCAATACAAACATATTTAGAGTTCAATAATCAGTGAATTATGAAAAGTACTGCAAATTTATTTAAATATATAATTGATGTCTATTTTGAATACCAATATTTATAAATAGTATAGATTTTTAACCTTTTATAGAAGAAATGATCTAGTTATTCTGGATCTATTGACAGCTCACATACAGAAACTCACGTATTCTATTCAGTTCAATAAATTCTGTGAATGAATCAAGCAGAATCTTTTTCATTTTTTTAATCATTACAGTTTTGATTAGTTGAAAGAGCAATTTTAATCGAGCATATGTCTAAAGAATATTCTAATTTAAAGCGTATCTAGAACATAGATTCAAGGTAATTTTCAATAGGGCTGAATGTCAATGATTTCACGAAAACATTCAAAAATTCAAATGAGTTGTGAAAATCAATTTTATTGTCAAATTATAGGTTCAAAAACATTGTTTCAGATGAAAGAAGGTATTAATTAACTGGTTTATCGACCGAATCAAATAAATATTGAGATAAATGTGAAATATATTAAATTGAATTTAATTGCAATACTTTTCTTAAAACTTTTCACAAATAATATCAGTAATTATTGATATAATTTTGTCAGACAGGCGTACAGTTGACTGGCCTCTTATGGGATCTCCGATTCCTATTCTGTCGATTATTTTTTCGTACATATATTTTGTCAAAGTTTTGGGACCGAATTGGATGAAAAATAAGAAACCCTTTCAAATAGAAGGACTAATCGTCGCCTACAATATAGTGATGGTTATCCTCTCGGCTCTCTTTTTTATAATGGTAAATATTTATCAAATATGGAAAGGCTATGGAAAAAACTAATTGGACATATTTGGACAGGGAGGAAGTATGACATACTTTGGCAAGTACAGTTTCATATGCGAACCAATTGATTATTCTGGTAGTCCTGAGTCGTTGCGACTGATTAGACTTGGCTGGTGGCTCATGCTTTTGAAAATTGTCGAGTTTGCAGATACGGTCCGTTCTTAATGTCAATGTAATTCTGAGTCTAAATGTTTTGGTCCTACTTTTTGAACAGATTTTCTTTGTTTTACGCAAAAAATTCTCTCATATATCAGCTCTTCATGTGATTCACCATTCATTGGTCGCGTGGGGCGTTTGGGTCGGTATGAAGTTCGGCGCCGGTGGTCACAACGCATTCTTTCCATTCATCAATTGTGGTGTCCATACAATTATGTATAGCTATTACTGTTTGGCTGCTTTGGGACCTAATGTTCGGAAGTATCTCTGGTGGAAGCGATACCTAACGATCATACAAATGGTTCAGTTTGTGGTGGCCCTCATTCACGCTTGTATTCCTTTATTTGTTGAATGTGGATATCATCCGGGTTTTGCGTACGCACTCATAGCTCACGCCATCCTCTTTTGGGTCATGTTTTACAACTTTTATCGAAAAAACTATAATCCAAACAATCATAATATTAATGACAATAATAATGACAATCGACTCAAAGATTTGCAGAAAATTAATGAAAATGATTGCAATCAAAACGAAAAATTAATTAAAGGTTTGACAGACAGTCACTCAGTCCTATCCAATGGCAATATGTTAGGCATTGCAAAGAAAATCAATTAAAACTTTCAAATCTAAATCAGTTTTCACATAAAATTTGATCTTTCCTTCACTTTCCAAAGTATTTTTCAAATAGAGATTGAAAATTAAAGTTTGAAACAAAATTTTTGACATAAAGAGGGAAATGTTTGTCGGATAGAGAGGTTGTCCTTAAAATGAGTTCATTAGAGCTGTAAATATGTATTTAAATTGAATATCAATTAAACGAATCAATGTTTTATTTAAATAAATGCTCCGAAAAGCTGACAAATATTTAATTAATTTTAATATAAAAGACATAAAAATAAACATAAATTTGATGTTAATATCAGTTAATAGTTATTAAAGAATGAAAAATATATAGAAAACCAGTTTTAAATTAAGGGATGACTGTTTAGCCTAATTGGCTGACACCTCCTCTTCGAGTTTGTCAGTCGTCTCCGTCTCCTGACTGTCATTTCCACCATTCTCCTCGAAGTCTTCGGCATCCATTGCTTCTTCTGAAGGCTGTTCGGCGAAGCTTTCATTTATGTCTTGCGTTTGTTCGGCGCTCTCTTTTCGGGCACTTTCTCTGAGATGCAATTTCTGGTGTTCCCGAAGTTTATCAGATCGAGTGAATCGTTTGCCACAAATGTCACAACCGAATGGACGCTCTCCCGTATGACAGCGCCGGTGTCTCTGAAGTTTATAATTCGAGTCAAATGGACGGCCACATCCGGGCCAATCACACGCGAAAGGTTTACTGCCGGCGTGAATCATCAGATGTTTGTTCATTTTGATCGAATCGTTAAACCATTTGCCACAATAGCGACACGAAGATCCTGTTCCTGAAGAAGACAACAGAACAGGTGTACCGGGAGGGGGAGGAACATCAGGTGTAACGTCATCATCAGGTGGTTCATATGAATAACGACCAGATCTGCCGCCTCTCTTAGCGCGGCCTCGAGTAGCAGTGGGTGTATATACAGCGCCACCTCTTTTCTTGCTCTTAGGCGCGGGTTTTGAGGCAAACTTTTTAAGCTTTTCGAGCATTTCCTTCGATTGTTTGACTTTTCTCTTATAACTATTCACTTCTTTCTCCAATTTAGACAACTTTTGTTTGTCGGCCAACCGTTGGATTCGTTCGCATTCGAGTTCTGTCTGCAAAAGACTGAACGCTCTGTCAGTCTTCCACATCGACTCCAATTGATCGT
Source organism: Edwardzetes edwardsi (assembly GCA_034693445.1). Taxonomy (NCBI): domain Eukaryota; kingdom Metazoa; phylum Arthropoda; class Arachnida; order Sarcoptiformes; family Ceratozetidae; genus Edwardzetes; species Edwardzetes edwardsi. The sequence continues at coordinate 10,111 of JAQFXL010000681.1, forward strand.
CGAATTCAGACAAATAAACCCAATTCCGTTCCAACTCTTCCCTCAGTTGTGGTAAAGACTCTTTCAACTGATGGAAAGTATTGAGAATAAGAAGTGCGGCCATTGATATCTCCTCTATTATTCCGTCCTCGAGTTTAAGCGATTCTGATATAAGGAATAAATTAATGGACGGCCGAAGAGAACCGATTGATTACCAATAAGAGAGTCGGCGTTATAGTAAGAGATCAACCAATTCCTGATATGAATGCTTAGGTTTAAGACAACCGACTCATCCATAGACTCAAAGTCTGGAAGTTTTAGTTTGTCCTTCTGGTCGATACCACTCGTGATAAACGACTCGTCAAACAATTCAATCAATTGTCCCAACTTATAGACCACAGTCTTTGTGTCACTCAGCTCTTCGAGAAGTGGTTCGGGAATAATGCCATTCATAAGGTTCATAATCGCTATCTTATGGTTGTCTTCGATGGTCATCACCCGATATTCGCTGAGATCAAAGTTTTGTTCTGCAGAAGAGTCCATACCATTGACTGAATCCAATTGGAAATACATTTTTGATTAGAAAAATAAACTTTTGATTGAATTGAAACTAATGTATAAATTATGAAATTTCTCTGAATTTTTGATTAAATCGTTTGATTTGGAAAAATGTGACTAAAAATCAGTGAAAAACTTGTGTTTAAAGTTTTTAATGAATTCATGACTTTTAATGAATTCATGACTTTTAAGAAATAGCGGCAAATCTTTTGCATTGAAATACTATTCAAACCATTATTAAAACTACTTTTGGGGGACTTTTAGGGGGAATACTATTTGGTGTTGTCTTTTGCCGTTTGCATCAGTTTTTCATATTTGCTTTGACTTTAAACAAACCCATTATTAACTCAATGTTTTACTTACGTTTTGATTGACTTTTAAAACAAATTTAAACTATTTTCTGATAAATAGTTGTTTGAAATGAACTCAAAATTACATTAATTTCTAATAGATTTCAATAAATTTTGTTTTTAGTCCCACTTTGGATAAAATGACGGCTCAGACAGTAATAATGGATCGAAGGGTCGGTTATGTTTGTAGGCTTTGCGCACTCGTATTGGCACACAATTCAAAGCGAAGGGGGTCTCAAAACATACACGTGTTATGTGACTAACCGTCAAATACGTCCAATGATTTGAATTAACCATCGATTTGAATAACTTTCAAAACTTTTGGTCAGCTTTTGAAGCGGTGATCATCTTTGACAATACAGAGATGACCAGTGAGTTGACTCTGTTTGACACAACACTTACACTTTATGACTGTCCTCAAGAATTCAATAATTTTCAAATGAAAACCTTTTGTTAATCCAATTGAAGTCAAAAATTAGTTTAAAATAAAGTTTATTTTCAATAGATTTTAGGATAAAATATAAATAAATTGAAAGACTTTGAGATTATTTACGGCATAATTGGCAGCAATTTAGTTGTCTTTTTGTGTCCACTGTTTAGCGATAAATAAAGCCATGGCATAAATACCGCTTACGTTCTGCAGGTTTGTGATAATTGTCACAATCATTTCGTTTTTGGGCTCAATTAGTATCACAGAAGAGGCACCGATAGCACCGCCCGTATGGGAGAATATGCTCGGATATAAAGGTTCCGAACAGAAGGCATATTTGGACTCAATGTCTCGGATAACACCCCAACCCAGACCTGGATTAGAAGTGAATAAATGAGATACAATAAGTTGAATGAGAGATTGCATACCATATCCTCCCCATCGGTGATCCCAATCAAGTTTAGTGTTTCGATACTTTAAAAAAGTTTTCAATTAATTTAAATTCATTTGAATTGGAGTTTGTTTTCAGACATCAGACCATAAATTATCAAAAAATAAACAAATTTTGTACTTTCATTGCAATTATCTTCGATTGTTTCACAAGTGTTGGACAATAATCTTTGCGATTTCAATGGCCACCGGAGTTACGGACACATTACCCAAATTGGCGATAATTGTGACAATTAGCTCATTGTTCGGCTCAATCACCAGCGCTGATGAGGCGCCGACTGCAGCCCCGGAATGAAAGATAACATCAGTCATCGGTGGCTCTGAACAGAAGGCGAACTTTGAGGTCTCATTTCTTATGACAACCCATCCGATACCTAATTAATCAAATCAATGGTTCAAATGGAGAGTAATTTTCGAGTGCAGACCATATCTTCCAAATTTTCCATAAGTTCTGGTATTTTCTGCCTATTATTGTGTTTTTGAACCAAATTTAATGTCAATTCAATTAAAGGACTGATTGGTCTGATGTCCGCGACTAGACTTACCGGTGTCCACATCTGATCGATGATTTCCTTTTTGATGAAACCAGGCTTTCCATTTGCTCCTCCTTTGAAGCTATAGAGCATAATATTGCCGAACTTCAAGAGGTCGTCAACATTGGAGAGGAGTCCCCCTCCGGCCCACTTATAGCTGTTGTCGACATAAGGAGCGTTTATTATATTACCATTGAGTCCACTCTTGACATAAAACTGGGACCGATTGTATATAATGGGCCCCTTTTGGTCCAAATATGTGTCTTTCAATCCGAGTTCTTCTCTCAAGAATTTGATGAAATATTTGTCAAACTTTTGTCCCTTTAATTGACTTTCGATGACCGCAGAGATCAGAGTAAAGCCGAAAGTCGTATAACTATATTTAGAGCCCGGATTTGCGACCAGAGGGTCGTCTTTGAACAGCTTTAGTGAATCGATTGCCGACGAAAACGTATCCTTCAGATAATATTCCGATGAAGAAAATTCTCCCAATTGATAGCCACCAGCAGTTCCAACAGTTCCGTCCAAAGACTTACCTTTTTTGTAATGTCTGATTCCACCCAAATGTGAGGCCAATTGTCTGAGAGTAATGTCCACTTTCTTTCCCTCCCAGAGCTTGTCGGGGAACTGTTCTTTAGTCAAGTACTGACTGATAGGTTTGTCCAAATCGATGCGATTATCTTCAATGAGTTTCGCCAATAATAAAGAAGTCATTGATTTACTAATGGATGCGATTCTCATAATTGTTTTTTCACTACATTTGACGCCATTCTCGACGTCGGAAAAGCCGTCGGAATAGAGCCAAACATTTTGTCCTTTAAGACTAACTCCGACGACAATCCCTGGAATACCGTTGATTTGTCGCCATTGACTCAATCGAGTAATACATGAGTTGATTACCGATTCATTTCCACTCAAATCTAATTTATTATCAAATGATTGAAATTTTGAATCAATTGATTCAGAGTTCAAATCAGAGATGAGTTCCTCTTTGACCGTAGTTTTGGCTTTTATTACGGCGAAAGTCGCCGCACTAGAAGTGACGGCAATTCCTATGGCTAGGAGTCGACCATTGAGTCTCCTGAACATGATTAGTAAATCAAAGAAAATTGATTATCTCCTACTAATTTGAACTAGATACAAATGTTTATGTAATGTCTGATTACACATTTGTTTACATTTTATTTTTGGGCGGTTTTTATGAATCAATAATTTTTTGCCTCAAAGTTCACTTCAAATGTGATTCAAATTTTGACCGAAATATTGAATTTAAGAGAAATCAGTTTAAAATTTATTTTTTAGTTAAAAGGTTTTTAATAATTTCGTTAACAGTGATGAGAACCGAAGCAAATGCGGGTATAATCCAGTAAACTCTTAATATAAAAATTATAGACTTCATAAAACATCCATTGATTCCAATAAAATACTGTATTCTTTGATAATTGAATCGGTTATAAACTATCACATATTCATTGAAGACACAGAAGGTTTGTATTGTTTGATACCTCACTCAGAACCGGCTGATCCCGAGAATTAGGTGGTGTTGGCTCTTCAACAGTGCCATAGCTTTCTGATCATTGAGTTAAACAACTTTTCACTCTCTAAGTTCACTACAAATACATCGATGAAACTAATTTATAGGCCTCACAAGGGATTCCTGTCAATCAAACTTTTATATATTTCATAACGGCGGCGATAATTACCACATTAAATATGCCTGACTGACCTTTTTTACAGGACAAGACTTGCAAGGAGAGCATTATTTAAAGGAGGGTTTAATAACGCGACCCAATGATTGTCTAAATCAAAGATTTGTGATGTCTTTCAACACCAATGAGTTGAAAGCAGTGAAACATCACTCAACTACTTATCGGAACAATTCTGATCTCATTCGAGTCAAAGACAAATTACATTTACCGACTTATTAGTCAGCACTTGGAGTGGCCCTGCACAATCACTAATCGGTGATATCTCTTCATATGGAGAATGGTTGTGGTCAGGGTTAGTCAGGCCGTCTTTATCAGTCATTTTAATTTCTAAATGGATTGCAAATTTTGAAATCTTTATTTTGTTGTTTTATGAAAGTATTGGAAATAATTTGCAAAGTTTTTCAATAAATCAATCGATTATTCGTTTTGCGAATTATTTTTTTGTCAACTTTTAAAAAGTCATTTCAGTCGTTAGTATCGATTGAATTCAATCATGACTTCGAAAAATTGCTCTTTTCATGGATTGGTTCAAATTGAGAGCATATAACCAGAGTTTGGTCACAGAGTCGGCGTTGGATCTGATCGAACAGAATATTCTGAGCTTAAGTCTGACACAACAGACAACAGATTCAGTCTTACACTAAGTTTGTCTTTGATCTGAAAATTCAATTTTATCCACAGTTTTAACAGAATTGCGAAGAATTTCGCTTATATTTGGAGAGAGAATAAAAAATAAATTATCGAAGTCTGAGCCATGCTTTCTGTTTCAGTCTCTGAACAGGTCAAGTTCAAGAGCAAAAAATGTGGAACAGTTACTGCACTTCCGGTGACAGGTATGTCAAGTGAATAAATATTTTGCTGTTTTTCATTAAAAAACAATTTCTTTGGAAAGTCATTGAATTAATTGAAAAACAAAATTGAATTTTCAGTGGAATTCGGAAAATTTGTCGGATCTGACAGTAATCTGAAGACTAAACAGAAGCGCAACACAAATAGCGGAACAAATAGAACTAATCGTCAGAACACCGATACTGTAAGCCATTTGTTGATGTCGTTCCCCAACACTCGACTCAATGATTGGGTCATTTATTCTTGTTTTGACATTAATTTAGTTTTCTTTGACTCTTATGAGAGAAGTGAAACTAAATTAAGGCTTTTATTTATTGACTGAAACCTACAATAAATAACACGAAATAACGAAATAAAAGTAAAAATACTTATTTAGTGGTAAATAAATTCAAAATTTGGTCCAAAACTATACCATTTTATGCAATATTAATGCCGAGTATAAAAGTCTTAAGGCATTTGTAAAGCTCTCGACAAGTCTTAGAGTTTAAGTCAAAGACAGAAAAGATTTGTCCAAAAAATATATTATATTTTTTCAACAATTCTATGACAACCAAAATATTGAAGTCTTTTTGACGTTTCAAAAGTTTGGAGAAGTGCTGAAGAAAATCAAATATTTATCGGGTTTTACGATTCAGTTGTTATGGACTCAAATCACTCATATTTTTGCATCTAAACTAAAAACTTGTTTAAAATTCAAAAATACATTCAATTGTAAAGCAAACACATTATTCATAGACTCAGGAAATCGATTGCATTGAATTGGAAATAATATCTGAATAACTTTATCTAAACTAAAGCCTTCCTTTATGCTTTATGCTCCTGGTACAATTGACTTCATTCAAAGTCATTTCAGTTAAAGGCATATCATATTATATTCATATGATATTCAGATTTATCTTTTTTTCTAGACTTTTGTAATATGAAAGAAAGAAAACCTTTGAACCAATTATAATGAGAACTCAATAATTGTTGACTCGTCCCTAATATGATTAAACGGTTCAATAAGAGGTCGACTGACCAACTGTTAGGATCATTACCGAGAAGGTAATCAATTGGCATAAAAAGCATTCCTTTCGTACATTTTCTGGTTTATAAGTGAATCGATATAATCGTAAAGATCGCAAATAAGACTCAGTCGACTGAAAAGGAAAATAGTTTCCGAAATCGAAAATATTTTAAAAATTGTAATAAAAAGTAATTTTATTTAAGGTTTCAGCGAATTATTGAAAATTTCTTATCGTTTTTCAGAATTGATAAGCTTTTGAATAGTTTTTCGTATTTTAAGTGTTTGCGGCAATACGTGAATAAATTTCTTTAAAAATACTGTTTAGGTATTTGACGCAAGAATTTCTCCTTTTTATTCCCCTTTTGGATGGAAATGTATTTTTTGAGTAATTTAATCCTTTAAAACGAAAATCTTGTTTTTATTCGAAATGGACCTCAATTTGAGACCATTTTTGTGCAGAGCTTTGCATGAAATATAAAACCTTTCGAATTTTTCGAATAATATTTTATTACATTTTATAACCTTTTATTCATTACTTTGCACTGAAGAGGAAAGTTATTCTGACATTGAATTTGGTTTCGTAATAAACCATTATTGCAATCAATTTATTATATGCCTCTCAAGTGATATCTGAATTGATTCTCAATTTAGACGCCAGTGAAGCCATTTAATGATATTTGTATCGATCGGACAGTATGTTCTTGTAATATACCTGAAAATAAATCAAATTATCATTTATTTTAACGTTTGAAAAGTTTTAGCAAAAATCTTATAGATTTAAAAGAATTTATATTTTAATCTTTTTTCGGAACAAATAACAAAAACATTTTCGAGTCAATCATAAAGTCTATAAAAGTCTCAATAATTGTATTGAAATAAATGGCGAATAGTTTCGGTTCATTGCATATAATCTGAGAATAAAAAGGAAATCATATTTTATTCATTTTGTTGCAAACATAGAATACATTTCTTCTTAAGTTGAAGATATTATTTTCAGATTCAATTGGTTTACGCAAAACTTATTTTTGTCTCTCAAAGCAAAAATACAAAAGGGTTCTGATGTCATATCGGTACACAAGTTTGCAATAAATCTAAAATTTTAGACATAATAATAGAATTTATAGCCAAATAACATGATATCAATGAATTTTCAGACAGTTTCTAGAAGTCTTTAAATCTAGTAAATTTATCTCTGGGAACACAAAACTTGTCAACTTTGGAATGTTTTGAAGACATTCAATGTTTTTGCTTAACATTTTTTGTAGCCTATATTTGAATTTTAAATAGAGTTTCGAAACACTTATAAATTCAATGAAAGTAATTTCAAAATTTTCGACTGTTTTACATAGAAATCCATTGAATAGACTGAGACTAACATCGATTCAAAAGCTATCAATCAATTGAACCGTTTGACTGATTCTTTCCTCTGATAATGCCATCAGATATTTAATTAAACTTGCATTCATTCGTTGAATATTCGCACAGAATAAATAGTTATTGTCCACAGAGTAAAAGAAACGGAACTATCACATATATAACATAAATATAAATCAACTTTTCATATATGAGGTTCATTTGAAACACAAATAATTAAAGAGATTAAAGAGGAAAATAGTGAAAGTTTGGTCTTTTTCACACTTCAGACGATAAGACACGAAAACTATTTGTTAACTTAAATGATGTTAAATAAGAGTCGTTTCTCTAAATAATTGATTAAACCATTTGAATGGCGTTTATGTCAAACATTAAAAGTTTGCGTCTATTTATCAATGAAAACATTTAATCGATTGTATCGTTTGAAGAATTTATTTGAAGACATAGAC
>JAQFXL010000682.1:0-17789 GCA_034693445.1 Edwardzetes edwardsi
AGTCTAATTGTTTGCTCATTTTTTAAACAGTATTACCGAACGAATTATATCCACTGATAGACGACAGTCGAGCGAAGAACGTATTCCTCAACAGAACATTTACTCTGAGATGTTTTGTTCACATAGACCTCGGGGTTATAATCTACATGAGTTGGGACGTTCCCAACAGTAAAGTTAGTTTAGAGAAATCACTTCACATTAATTCAACTAATTTTCACCAATTTTAAGAGTGGAAGAGTCACCGAAACAGTTCCCGAAACCACTCGAATTGAATTAAAAGGCAATAGTTATGATACGGTGTCGACAAACATAACTGTGTCGGGTGCTCAAAAGGAAGATGAAGGTACCTATTACTGCAATATCACTGATGTCAGAGGGCGGGTATTTAGCGCTTCCAAGAAGATCACAGTCTATGGTATGTCTTTCGAATCGAATTATTTAATTGAACTAATAATAAAAGTGAATAAAATTGAACTTGGTATTTGATTAGAAAACGGTTTACCCCCGTCTTATGTCAACTTTTCAATGGATATCAATAACAATATACCACTGATTCTTAAATTGGGAGAAATGGTTCGCTTTGTTGTCAGTGTTGAGGTCTTTCCCGACTTTGATTCCGTCCAACTCTTTTGGTTTAAAAATGATGTTTTGATTGAAAAGAATAATAAACATTATGTGACAAATGTCTCGACTCAAAAGACAGACGGTCCCCACTATCAGGCATTCCTCTCAATCCTAAGTATTGATGTGGAAGATAGCGGCACATATATGCTGGTCAGTTAACACTCAATATAATCCCTCTTTTAATTCATTGTCAATACATAACAGTTGGGAAACACTAGTGATATGTCGACGAATATAACGATGCATTTATTTGTGAGGGGATCGCCTTCTATTAAAATGGTCAATATCGTTGACTTCTATGAACTTGGTAAACCTTATGAATTGGAATGTGTGGTCACCGGTTACCCCAAGTCATTGGTTTGGTGGAAATGGTGTCCTTGTCGGTCAACAGAGAACTGTCTTCTAACTGATGGCGACTCCGATTGGATTGATGTCAACCATAACTGGAATTCTGGTCTACTTTCAAACAGCGAAAGGATTTTTATACCGGATATAAGTCAGGAATATTTGAATCAAATGAGTCTTCAAGTGATAGCCAACCAAACCGGTGCCTACACTTGCTATGCAACCAATGATAACACAACTATTGTTCGCAAACAGATATCATTTATTGTCACAGGTTTACTAAATAGCCTTGCTCTTAGATACAAGCTTAATCAAACTGTATTTTCTAAGATGCCATCCATGGTTTCTCTATACTCTCCTCAACTGAAGAGCCCACAGTTATGGATGATATAACCCTCACCTGTAAGGCCAGTGTCTATAACTATACAAACTTGCATTGGATTAGAAAGCCTTTTGATGAGAGTATAGAAGATTATTACGTCGAACACAATTTGACGGGTAATTTGAAAAATTATTCAAAACATATAAAATACTGAATTGATTTCTGTTTTTATTCTCAAGACTTAATCGAAAGCTCAACAAAAGATGAATTTTCGATAACTCTTTCGATTCAATTAAAATCTGTGCAAATCAATGACTCCGGAAATTATGTCTGTGAAGCCATTACTAAAGACAGTGAAAGACTGAGACATCAAATCGATTTCAAACTCGATATCAAAAGTATTAATATTTTTCCCAAACGTTTTCAACAATTTATCAATTATTTGATTTATTGATTAGACTTTTCAAAGCCATCACTAATCGATTCTAATATGAAAGGAGAGGTCATTGAAAAGACTCCATACACTCAGTTGGAGTTGAGGTGTTTGGTCAGTGGACGGCCTAAACCAATGATCACTTGGTATAGAGATAAGAAGCCATTCATTGTCAGTGAAAATACAGGAATCAAATTAGAAGATCGCAATCAAAAGCTCATATTTTCGCGAATTCTTGATAAAGACTCTGGACTTTATGAATGTCAAGCAGTCAATAGAGGCGGCGAAGTGTGGAGAAGTGCCCGAATTAAAGTGGACAGTCATGACGAGACAGCCAATACTCTCACCACAGAAGAAGTCATTGTTTTTGTTCTGTTTGTTTTGGTCGGAACTGTTATGATATTTATGGCTATTTATATCGGAAAAAAGATCAGACAGGAAAGGGTGTGTTTTCAACCAATTCGAATAACCAAGATGCTTATAACAATCTGATTTATAGAAACAAAAACGTGAACTCGAGTTTTTCTCACACAATCTGTTTGAGACAGGACAAATTGAGATGTTTAATCCAGATATGCCTCTCGATGAACAAATCGAGTTATTACCATACGATCCCAGGTATGAGTTTCCCAAAGAGCGCCTTAAATTAGGCCGAACTTTAGGGCAGGGTGCTTTTGGAAGGGTTGTCAAAGCGGAGGCTATCGGTCTCGAAGATGGAGAGACATCGACTACAGTTGCCGTCAAAATGCTAAAAGGTTTGTAGTCTTATCTCTATTTTTGGTTATTTATTCAACTATTTTATGCAACACAGAGAGGGCTGACATCAACCAAAGGAAGGCACTGATGGCTGAATTGAAAATTCTCATTCATTTGGGGCGGCATTTAAATATTGTCAACCTTTTGGGTGCGGTAACCAAAAACCTGGTTAAAGGGGAACTTCTGGTTATTGTCGAGTATTGTAAATATGGAAATCTTCGACACTATTTGCTCGCATATAGGGATTCATACGTCAATCAACTGAATCCCGACACCGGACTAATCGATACTTCCATAAAAACAGTATATAACTCGAAAAAGCAGTCGAACTGTAAAAACGGGAGGAGTCCTGTCTATGAGAATGTGTTTGCGGCCAACGGTATCGCAAACCCTAATTATACGAATTCCCAAATTACGAGTATTGACACCAAGAAGGAGACCGTCCGCTACGCAGACATTTTGCATAACCAACAGAGCGGTAGTTATTCTAATGGTTACATCACAACTGTCAATAGCAATGGTAATACCGAAACGGGTCAGGACTCGAATTCAGCCAACGGTTCTTGTGGTTATCGAGGAGAGGGACACCACAAACGCAGTAAAGACAAAGTAGTGACCACTTGTGATCTTCTCTGTTTTGCCTTTCAATGTGCGCGAGGAATGCAGTATTTGGCGCATCGAAAGGTCTGTCCTTTTCTTACAATTTAAAGAAAATAATAACTGTTTTTGACCGACAGCTCATTCATCGGGATTTGGCCGCAAGGAATGTATTGCTCGCTGACGACAATATCGTTAAGATCTGTGATTTTGGATTAGCCAAAGATGTCTATAAATATGATAATTATGTGAAGAAAAATGATGGGCCCCTACCTATCAAATGGATGGCCATTGAGTCGATCAGAGATAAAGTGTTTACTTCTAAAAGCGATGTAAGAATTGAATGTTTTATTATAGAACTATAAGTTTGATAAATTTGATTATGAATAGGTATGGTCATTTGGTGTTCTATTATATGAGTTCTTCACATTAGGGGGTAATCCTTATCCCGGTATTGAAATCGATGAGGAGTTCTATAAGAGACTTAAAGTCGGGTATCGAATGGAAAGACCAGATTTCGCTCCCAAAGAAATGTGTGAATTCTTTGACAAACCTAAAAACAGTTGAACTGATCTAGATAACTCATTAAATTAGATATGAACTGATGACTCATTGCTGGAATGCAGAGCCAAAGGATAGGCCCGACTTTATGGAAATTGCAGACATTATCGGAGCTCTATTGGAGTCTAACGTTAGACAAGTATGTGATGAAAGTCTCATCTTTGCTGTCAGTCCGTTTGGAAATACTCATGAATTGTATGTTTCCGATAGCATTACTTAGATCTGAACGATCCCTACCAAGAAATGAATGAACAAATACTCAATAATAACGATTATCTGCGGATGTCTTCAATGCTGTCTTCGTCTCGCAATGAAGTGAACGCCGATTATTTAAATATGAAGTCTAATGGAGAGGAAAGTGAACGCAAATCAGACCCATTGAAACATTACGACAATTTGGGAATTATTCGTCCCGTGGATGGCACGGGTAGACTTCCAATTGAACCTATGGAAGTGGTGCCAATGATTCAGTTGGACACTTATGGACAACGCTATGACCACAAGGGTTGGGACCAAACAAACGTTACAAACAGTGATTACCTGACTATGGATTCAAACAATTGCCTGATTGGTATCAATCAAAGCAGTGGACAAAACAATCTTAACTACAGTTCCAACTCACCGGAAGTATGTCTTCCACCGCCATATAGTCATGTCATTTGAATTGTGTCTTATTTTTGCCATTTTTTACAATTTTACCGATTTTTATATTCATTTCATTTCTAAAAATCATTTTTAAATTCCAGTCGTTTTACAGAATATTTATATAATTGAATAAAATATTAAACATTGAAATTTTTTTTAAAAGCTCTTGGTCTCAATTAGATATAGGTGGCTCTATTCTAGCTGTTGACTCAACAAATTTGCATGTTGATTTACAGTTGCCGTATATTTCTAAAGGATAATAAATAGCTGTTTGTGAAGCCAGGCCTGAGTTAGTGCACCCGTTCTGGTCATCTGCCTTATAGAATTGGACCGAGAACAAGTAGTCTCCTCCACAAACTCCTTCCACAATATAACCACATGTTATGAAAATGATGTTTCCTTAACAAAACAGAATGTATTTCTTAAGAATAGACTGATTTTATGGATGTTCTAACCATTCAGTGCTGCGGACACTACTGTCATCTCATTGATCGGCAATTCAATGGTTTGTCCGGAGAGCACAGCATAATATAAATACTGTTCGTTTGAAAATACAAATCCATTACAAGTTTTATTGCCAACAGTTTCCACATTTTCAACGATTCTATTAATAACTGATTCTGGAGTGCAGTTCAAAACTGATATATAATAGGCTTGTACCTCGGTCATCTTTGTGTAATCTGGTGAAAGACATTGAATCAATTAAACTTACTATCTTGGTGAAATAAGTTTACCAATTTTATGAAAGGATTTTAGGATTTATTGAATTAATTGCAAACAACTCACAGATATTGCGAATATTAGTGGCGTCAGGAATGGCCTTAAGTAAGGCATCATAAAGTGGGTGGAATTGTGTGCTAACACTTACAATGCAAAGAAGAAAAGAAACAACCAAGTACATTTCAAAATATTCACATAGAGATAAATCCGAGTATTATTTGAATATATGGACATTCAGTTCATTCAACTACGAGTTCAGTTTGAAAACTAATTTAAGACCAGGTGCTTTATTGCATGCAGAATAGATGCTCATGATATTCAGTTTTCCCAAGTGCACAACATTTAAATCTGCATATTAGCGTTTGAAAAATTAAATTTGGTCTTTTTTTTTAAACTTGTTAGAATTTCTTTAAACCCGATTTCAATATACGATCCGATCATTTGATTATAAATTATTTATAAATACAAATAATTTACTTAATTTTATTATATTCAGAAACAAATTAAACATCGTTAAACATTATACCAGGTAATATGTTTTGAATATTCATCTGAGAAAATAAGAAACAAAAACATCACTTTTAATCAACCTGGTTATACTCTCAATAATGTTACATCTTCAAACTTGACTGAAGTGTTGAGACCAAGACTCAGAGGTTTTTATGCTTAAATTCAAACATTAAAACAATTCAAATGTCATTAAAATTCTGGTGGCTTTCGTTTCGCATACTCTCGATTTGCATAACTATCAATTCACATACTCTATTAATTGGTATACTCTATCGATTTGCATACCTTGTTGAATAAATTATTCAAATATATACATATAATTTTTTTTAATTTAAAATTTATCTTTCTCAATTACTTTAACTAGAATTGTTTTTAGAATAATAAGGTATGCGAATTGAAAGTTTGCCTTAAAATTCAACTTTTTGTTTATCAAAATGATTGCATTAAAAAAAGAATAATTTCGACAATGTTTTTACTAAACTTATTGTAAAGAATCCAACATTTATTTAATTTCAAAAATAATTTTAGTATTAAAATATGTAATAATATTCAACTCAAATAAATCTATGTTTTTATATCTCTGGTTAATCACTGAATTAATTCAAGGCTCACATAAAACAAGTATTTCAAGGATTTAGTGATTATATCGGGTTATGTGAAATGTCTCTGGTACCTATTGAAGCGTTTAGGTGCTCTGAGGGCTTTAGCATGGGCAAACAAAAATTGTAAAGCTCTACAATTTTATTGGAATTTTATTAATAGTAATCGATCAAAATGTCCACCATTTACAGCGAGACATTTTCTGAGATGAAACTCGCGAAAGAGATTTTTGGCAAATCTTGATTTTAACCCAAACAACCATTTAACGACGAATTTGCCACTTTTAAAACTGAAATGTTGACCCAAGCAAGTTAGTAGTTCGAGTTCTGGCTAAGATCATGTCTCGCTGAAAATAATAGACGTTTAGAGCAGTAAGATTCTGTAAGTAAGATAGAGCAGTGGTTCCGATTGTTGATAAGTACTCAACAATCGGAACCAATGTTCGACAAAAACAATTGAAATCATAGCGCGCGACACACTCAGTAAAATCTCGCCTTTCAATGTTGGACAGGTTATATATGATACTTCGAATTTTGCTATAGTTTTGATTATTAAAATTCCGTTAAAATGTTAGAGTTTTACATATTTGTTTGCCCATGCTAAGGTCTTCAGAGCGCCTAAACGCTTCGATAGGAAACAGAGACTTTTCACACCACCCGCTATGTTATATATTATCGGTTTTATTTGTGTTTTCAAAATATTTTTCAAAACAATTGGAGAAACAAATCTTTTTTCGATTGATTTTTCAAAAATTATATTTCAAATAATGAATGCGAAAGACTATAATCGGGTGAATAGATTGCAAATGAGAGACGGACAACAACTGATCGACAAAATTAACAAGGACTTTAATGGCAGGTAAGACATTGCAAAATATTTGCCGATTCTAATTGATCATGTTAATTTATTTGATTACTGAATAGAGAAATCGAGTGTATACTTGATATCGGTTGTGGACCCGGAAATTTAACTGTTGTTTTAAATAAAATTGCCTTGGTCAAACGAATACTTGGTGTCGACATCGACCAGAAAATGATTGAATTCGCCGAACAGAATAACAGCGGGAATAATATTCAATATTTGACTCAAGATATAAGTCTAGAGTGGAATGAATTGCGAATAGAATTAAAAGAAATTGAAGGAAAAGTTTCGGTTATTTTTACAAATTATTGTTTGCATTGGATTTACACAAACAGAGAGAATGCCATCAAAAATATGTTTCGCTTATTATCTAAAAATGGAAACATCTATTCAATTATGACTTGTATTCCAAACCCATCGGATAGAATACCAAACTACCTAGTTTCTTATATTTTCGCTAAATTCCTGGCCATTCCATCCAAAGAAACACAAGAGAACGAATGGAGAGAGTCTTTCAAAAGAGCTGGATTCAAAATAATTGATTATAAGTTAATAGACAGTAAATTCAGATATGAAAACAATGAGTTTGATCAATGTAAGGATAATTTGATCTTGTTAAATATTAAACTTAATCAATTGAGCGCACATTATATTTAGATGTCTCACCGATTAGTCTTCCAATTTATCAGCAGTTTTATGGCTATTATTTGATGCATACGTTCAGAGTTGTGATCAATACAATTGGTTTGAAGCCCTCCTCCTTTTTGCCACAATTCAAAGATGAAGGCACCGAACAAATGATGTGTGAACTCGACTATCTATCTTTCATTTATATTTTATCCAAAAAATGAAAGCAAGTAAGTTTTCAAAGTAATCATTTAGAATTAGTTTCACAGGTTCAGTTGATCTTGCTCAAAATTTTATTGTCAATTTAAATAATGATTAAAGAAAAATGTAATCAATTTGTGAATTAAAGAGAGAGTTTAGTTTTCCTCTCCTTTTTATCTATCATTTGCTGATCAGCTCTGATGGATAGTCCTTCAAATTCATTTACTTTACTGATATTGGGGTCGGAGTAACACTCTGTCCCTCATTAAGGCTTTGTTTGGATTCAGTTGTTTCATTCAATCGATGGGAAGTGTTTCCATAAGTGTTTGAATCAGGGATTGATTCAATTTATTCATTTGTGTTTACTTTTGTTTTTGGGTCTATTTTAAATCTTATCCCTGGATCTGTTATTTGGTGATTGGCTTATATTCTAAGCAACAAATCACATAAATCTCAACCACTTATTGTTGTTGTGGTTGAAGAGGAATTTTCTCTTTGTTTTATGATTGTTAAACAAATTCATTGGTTCTTCCTCTACATCAACAGAGATGTCATCTTTGCGTTGAGTCTTAGGTTTGACTTTAATTTGTTTCGCATTAAAACCGAATTTTATTAAACAAAGAAAAAAATAATAATTTCGAAATAACTTTAAAATAGTGTCAAAACATTTGAACTGTAATTTACGTCTCTTCTGTCCACAGATTGTGGATGAGGTGGGAGTGGGAGGAATACATTTTACTCTCAATGTGTCGATTTTATTCTACAGATACTTTAATACTATCGCTACAGATATTCTGGGGTTTAATCAGACTTTTTGTTTGTTTTCTTGTTTATGAAAAATTTATTCCTCTCTGAAATGATTGAATTAAAATATGATTGCAGTCTATTCTTCAATCATTTGAAGTTTCAATTAAATTATTAGCCATTTGTTAAATGAGAGCACTTTTTCAGTCAAATCATAGGAACAGAAGATTAATGATTCACTTTTGAAACCTGAAAATGTAAACTTAACTATCAATATTCGAGCCCTTCGTGAGTTTATGAGTTTCCAATCGAATAATAATTGTCAATGATCATGGTCATTATTTTATTGAAAATTGAAAACAAAGAACAGAAATGTGTTTAACTGAAAGATTGAAAACAAACAAAATTATATAATAAAGTATTTAAACCCCGAAAAATAAAATTATGTATAGAATTGAAAGTAATTTATGAAAGAATTCATTATTTTTGACAAAGAATTCAAACAAAATTTCAATGAAAATAAACGGATTTAACATTTCTCTGTTTAAATCTAATAAATAATTTGTGACAAACGTTTAAATCATATTTTAAAGAGAGAAAACCCTCCCTTTCATTGGTCAGAATACGACAAAATTAATAAATGAAGTCATTAGACATTATTTTCTGGTAGATAAAATCAAATAGTCGTATGATTTGTCGAGATTTAGGATTTGTTGGGCTATCAAAGGATCCATTGTTTCGATTAAAACCTCTTCTCCAACAAAATTGAAGTTTTTTGAAGTTTTAGCGCAAACTTCAGTCGAATCGGTTTCCATTTCTTCATATTCTGGAGATTTTTGGGGCATTTGATTAGTTTCTTCAATTGTTTCATACAATCGATAAGTCGTTTGCTCTGCCTTTGAATCAATTCTCTCACCGTTGTCTGAGTCAACGTTAAGATATGTTTCTGACAGAGCTCTTCTAATTTTCTGTGGGGTTGCCTTCAAATCTGTCATTTGGTCATCCATTCTGAGCGACAAGTCTTTTGCATGAAACCCACTAATTGTCGATACGGAAGAACAAGGAGTACTACTCTTCCCTAAGTTAGTACCTCTTTTCGATTTCACTGATTCTTCTTTCAGATCAATATAAATATCATTTTCGGGTTTAGTCTCAGACTTTTTCTTCCCTTTCTTAGAGTTGAAGAAAGGATTGAATTGATTAAAGTCTGTAATAACAAAAAGAAAGACTAAAATACCAAACCATTAAAATATAGATATAAACCTAATTTCTCCAAATCAAAGACTGTCTCCGTGTGTTCTGGACGTGGAATCGGTGCTCTCGATAGCGAAGCACTACTTTTATGACTACTTTCACCGCTTTTGTCTTCTCCCTTATAGAGTTTGAACTCTAAACTGATATCTTTGTCCGATTTGTTGGATCGAATGGACTGTTTTCTGTCCTCAACCCTCGACTTCAAAGACTCTGTTTACCAAAACAATAATCAATTGAAAGATAATATATATATTAGAAATAAAATCAACGATTACTCTGTCGTCGACGGCATCTCTCAAACCAAAGTACGACGAAATATGAAACGATTCCAACAAATACTAAAACAGTTATACAAATGGCAAAAATTTCATCCCATCGCTGAAGAACCATATTTGAATGACCAGAATCAATTAATAATAACTAATCAATTTGTTAAATGAGAGCACATTTTCAGTCAAACCAAATGAACAAAAGATATGATTCAGTTTTGAAATCTTTTGAAACCATCGATCAGCAAGCTCTTTAGTCAAGGACATTAGAGGGTTCTCTTCATGAATTTTTCTATTCACACGATTAGGGGTAAGATGATGGTCAAATATGGAAATGTTCCTGATAAATCCGCTTTATATATATGGGTTCGGTTTAATTTAGTTAAAACTATCATAAATTCAGTTTAAACCAGTTTTGGTGAACATTTTGTCCAAAATAAAGGCAAAAATATAAAAGATCTTAAAAGTGAGTTCAAAATTATTCCAGCCATGAGGTGTCCCCTTGCTCTCCTCCTCCTTGCTGATGTCTGTTTTGAAGTTTAATATTGTTTCAAACCTTACTTTACGAATAAAGGAATAAATTTTTAACCTATTCATCGATTTTATGAAACATAAATCAATTAGAATGAACTTCATTCAAATGATTCATTTTTCACTTGATGTCAGAATCTGTAAGAAAGTGTACCTTGTGCAATTTCTCAATGCGAAAGATAATTAATGGCTAATAAATGACACATTCATATCAGGTGGACATTTATGAGGTTAGAATTAACACCAATTAGAAGGAATGTTTAATATTAATCATTGCAATGTAATGTCTAGTAATGTTTACCTAGATCATTCAAACGAAAATAGTCGTGTTTATTGTTGTGGAACAGATTATAGCAATAATTTTATTGAAATTCATACCAAATCAACAAAAGTGGTGACAAATGTATTACATTTACAAATACATTAACCGATTGATTAATCAAATTAATGATTCAATAAATACATAATTTGCCACAAATTTCATCTATCAATCAATTATATCAATTGGATTCTTAACTTTAATTCTCAAATGGTTTGGTAAACAGCTTCTGGGTCTGCCTTTTGTTGATCTGTAATTAGCGCCAAATCTTGTGATTCATATCTATTAATTGTCGAAATTATTAAAGATTGAGTCGAGGTCCAATTAAGTCTTTTTTTCGATTTCAAGTCATAAAATAGGCCCAAAGTATTTGCACAGGTCTTTGACCCAGTAATTGTCTCTGTTTGTGGGGGTATCTCTGCCTTTGTCTTCAGGTCTATCGTCTGGTCATCTATTCCGAGAATCACTTCCGAGAATTCTAGTCCACGGATTGACGACGAAGATAAAGTTGAGCAAGGTGTAATACTTTCACTCATTTTAAGATTTCGATTCAATTGGAGCTCTAAATCAACGCAAATGTCATTTTTGCTTTTTTGAATCTTAGTCTTTTTGACCATTAGTTTGCAATTCTTCTGTCTCTTCTTTCGGAATAAGACCTTTGGCGAGAAAGGATTGCTTCTTTGTCCTTTAAGTCCACTTATATCTCGTTTAAGTTCTAAGCTGATATTAGCTATCGATTTGATATCTCTGTCCAATTTGTTTGATTGAAATGTTTGATTCCTGTCCTCAGTATTTGAATCTATTTGTCGGGACATTAATTGATTACCAAATAATTGATTTCAAAATTGTTTTTCATTACTTCCAAATTAAAATGAGTTTAAACAACAATTTGATAAAAACAAATTCAAACAAATATGATGGGGAGGGATATGCACAACATGGGCAGTAAAATTTCAATCATCAGATTGTAGTCAATTGCAATTTGCAATCAATTTGTTAAATGAGAGCACATTTTGAATGAAGAAATGAATAATCATATTAAACGATTCACTTTTTAAAACTTTGAGACATTATTGAAAGCAGGCCTAAGCTCTTCGACTTTAAGGGGAGGTATGATTAAAATCGCTGATTTCGGTCAAAACCATAAAAAATATAGGATGGGGAATGCTCATTTTCGGGCTAAATTTAGTTTGAACCCGATCAAAGCGATTCAGATTCGACATTTAGCTTCATTAGCCCCTTTGCTGATGCCTGCTTAAAACCTTTGAAAACCTTAAAACCTTGCTGTTATTTTCAAAAAATTTTGTTGATGTGATTCAACATAAATTATCAATTAATTTGAAGATTTCGTTCAAACAAGATATTCGAATTATTTTGTATATTGTTTGAAATTCTACTAGACTATATTTAATTGATGATAATCTGGACAAAAAATGGCAAATCACTCATTTACCGAGTTCAGGAGTTATTGAAAATAACTAAATTGAAATCCAATGATTTTTATAGATGGTTAAAGTTTTTCTATTCTACCATATTTACCTTGATGATTGTTCAAATTGAAAGTATGTTTTTTTTCTTACTTATGTTTCGATCTGTCGTTTGTTTCTTTCTTCTGAACGACAATTCTTTTGATTTAAATCTAGTGATTATCGATTGTATTGATGTCCTACTCTTCTCCAGACTTCGTTTCAAACCAATTGTTTCAAGCAATCGATTGGAAGTCTTTGACTGCGAGTTTGATTCGGATTTTGTGTTTGTCTTTCTGTTTGCCATTGATTTTCTGTCTTTTTGAAAATCTGTGATTCTGTCGTCTATTCTGAGCGACAATTCACTTAATTCGAATTCACTTATTATTGATGACCAGGAAGAGTTTAGACTCCAAGTATTCTTCCTCTTAAGACTTGAATTCGATTTCACCGATTCTTCTTCGATATTAACAACGAAATCCTCTGTGAAGTGTGTCTTAGACTTATCATCCATTTGATTATTTTTCAACAATTCATTGAACTCTGAAACGAATGAAAAACTTTGAATTAGTGTTAAATTAATTAAATTAATATTTACTCTTATTTTGTGTGTCATAATTGTGGTTAAACATGAATGGCATGAAATGACCACTTCTATAACTCATATTACCTTGCCTATCATACTAGATGTAGCATAAGCTCTAAATCGATACCTTTGTCTAATTCGGATAATTTGATTCCTCTCCTCATTACTTAATGGTTCGGTTTCTAACATCAATCAAATAATAGACAAATTAACTGAAAATTTATTGAATTATTACTTTGTTTTAAAGTTGTTTTCAAACGACAAATACAGGAAAAGACAATTAATGCGATCACCAATACAACTGCAATAATGGTAATGATTAAGAATATATTTGAATGATCCGAAACAGTTTGATTCTTCGACATATTTGAGTGCGAAATAAAAGCACATTTAAGTAAAATCCAATTTCAGGAAAGTATGTATTATTGAGTTATTGTATTAATGAAACAAAATATTGTGTAAACTTGAAAATTACAAATTAATGAATCAATAGATTTGAACCTTTCATTGATTAATAATATCAATAATTTTAAACTTGACTTATTCCAGCAAATCAACTTATCATACACAATTCTAGCTTCTTATTAACCCTTATGAGTTATTACTTATAACTTTTCTAAAGAACTGTAAGACCCAGAATCGATTAAAGAGAATGTCGTTCCTAATATTTGAACATTTATTGAACTAGATGATTGAAAAAAACAATAAATAAATTGGTCCCATCTATTCCTGAAATAATATTTGTCGAAATTCAAAGTCAAATAACATTTTAATTGATTGTTTGAATGTTTCGCTATTTGTCTACAATTTGTTATACTTTTTGTGGAAAAATGAATTCAATTTAGTCTTTTCGTTGTATTCGTTCGACCGATCGGTCAGTGCTTCGGAGTCTTCGAAAGTTTCCGGCAATGGTTTACCGAAAGTCTCGGGTAAGTTCATTGATAACACACAACAAACCAGTGACAGAATTCCACACAAAAGCAAAGGAATGTTATTTCCAAGGAATGACTGTTTGAAAGAAACAAATACATTAGATATAAATTAGAGAAAAAACTAAAATTTATTGAATTACGAGTTCAATTAGATGCGGTGCGATTATTCCGCCCACTCTTGAGAAAACTGTGCACAAACCGACTCCAGTGCTTCGGATAATCGTTGGGAATATCTCTGCGGAGTAGACATACAGAAGAGTATAAGCGGCAGAGATATTGCTTTTGCCGAATATGGCCACTATTGTGAACAATGAACTCGATTGAGGTATGAATACTGTGCTCACACACGACAGTCCCGCCAGCAGTGAGAATGTGAACAATACTATTCTGCGCCCGTAATAGTACATCGCAATAGTGACCACAATATTGGCCGGAATGTCGACCGCCGATATGGCTGCCAGAGTTAAGTATGTATTTGAGCCCAGGTTTGACGCTTGAAATGATAAGCCATAGAATATCATTGAGTCGATCATCCTTTCAATCATTGGATCAAAATTTGATTAATTAAAGTCAAGAAAATAATTGAATGAATACCAGATAACAAATAAATTTAAAGACCAAAACCGAATCCTTTTGTTTCTCCAGAGATCTAATGGACCGAAATGTTTGATATCATTAGAGTTTTGGGATGAGTCGGATGAGTCGCTCAAA
Organism: Edwardzetes edwardsi; assembly: GCA_034693445.1. NCBI lineage: Eukaryota > Metazoa > Arthropoda > Arachnida > Sarcoptiformes > Ceratozetidae > Edwardzetes > Edwardzetes edwardsi. Next base: position 14,615 of record JAQFXL010000682.1, read on the forward strand.
TTTTCTTCCTATCAAATGATATATTAGTTTAATGATTGAAATGTTGTCTTAAATTTGATTTACATTTTGAGTAAACGCCGACTCATTCAACAAAACTCTATTCCATTTGGCAGCTCTTCTCACAGTGATCAGGGCATTCTTGATTTTCCTATTAGATGCCTGCCATCGGATAGATTCAGGGAAAAGCCTGAAGAAATTGAAAGATAATTTTCAAAAATTTATTCAAATTTTCTACTTTGGACTCACCATGGATAGAATAGAGTCAATACTATTGGAATTGATATAATCATTTGGAGGGAACGCCAGTCACGAACATAAAAAGCCAGAACACTCAACAGTACTGTCCCAGATGAAAAGACTACTTCTTGTAAGTTAGCGCAAAGCACTCTGTATTTGGTACCAATAAATTCAATGCCTAAAACCAAATAGAATATGAATTTCAAATATCAAGCTAAAAATTTCAAACCAATAATGAAAGAAGCCTGGCTCATTCCCGTAATACAAAAGGAAGATATGGCCGTCAATATCGTGAAGGCCAGTAAATTGGGAGTAAATGCTGTCAAAAGGCTTGAAGTGAAACAAATGATCGGGGCGAAACTAAATAGAGCTTTTCGACCATACCTACAATAAAGTTAAGTTTGTTGAGAAGGAGAGGGTCAAATTTTTAACTTACCGGTCGGAGAGTTGACCAAAAAACAAGTTTCCGAAGAGGACGCCTATCATTAGCGCCGACTGAGACATCGGTAGTTTCCACGAATCATCACAAACGACATCCCACTGAAGCAAAGTTAACCACAATTTTAATTCAATAAAAGTATAGATCATTTTGATTCCGAATCAATCAATACTTCTGTGACAACAGTTGACTGAAATTCTCTTTTGTTAAAAACAAATTCATTACAACTTTCTATCGTCTGATTTGAAAACCATTTTTTCAAACATTTATTCGAATTATTATTAAACTTGTTTTCGATTATTGGGGAAAATCTTTTGCAAGATGTGTCCAAAATGGGGACCGAAAATGTGTTATTGATCTGAAAAACTCTTGAATTCTTTTCATTTGAATCGCATTCATCGATAAAACATCTAAAAAGTTGAAAGAATGATCAAGTTACAAACATTTTTATAATAAAATCATATTCAAAAACAAAGTCTGCATACCTGTGCTCAGGAGTGGCACTTATAAAAACAGTAGACATAAGAGAAAGGCCAGAATTCAAAACAGGAATGCACGAAATGATGAACACAAACAATTGATATGTACCAAATTGACCAAGCTGAGATAAAGCTTCATTCGTATCCATTATTAAAATTTATTTTAAACTCAACAAAGTTTTCATTAAAACTATGAAAATAATAAAAATAATTTCTATGAAGTCTTCAGAGACTTAAATAAGTCTTCGATGACCTCCTAATTGATGAGAAAATTATATCGAAATTTAGCGCTAAAACGATATCAATATTTCATTGAAAACGTTTATATCATTTCTTTCGAAGATATTTATAATTCATGTGATGTTTATTCAAAGATTTCTTTTTTATTCATAACATAATCATCTGTTTAGCGGATATCCCAATAATTTTCAAGCAATTAAATCAATTTTTGATCAAAGAAAACATTGACAACATGTTAAGCAACAGTCAGATTGCAATCACCCGAACACTCATGTTTTCAGATCCAATCAATTCCGACCAAAATTCAAGATTTTTTTATATTTGTCTCACATTTGATGAATGAAATTATTGTGTCTTCAGTTCGAAAGTCTTTTAAATTTCTGCAAAATATTTATCATTTCGTTCTTTAAACTTTGATTTTCTTAATTTACTGACAGTTGCTATGAAATGTCTTTTCTCTCCTTTATTTTGTTTTTGTTTATCCAAATATTATTTAATTATTGATTTTTACATAATTGCAAAATCAAAGAAACAAAATTCAAAATAATCCGAATCACATTAGTTTATTACACAATAAGTTTATTTAAATATTCTTATTTAATAAACTATTGAGCAAGGCTATATTTCGGCATTTTCATTCACATAATTCAAAATCTATAGTAACTTAAGAAAATTCGTTTCGATTCTTGTAAAATTCAAGTCATCTAGGTTAATCAAGGAAATTAAATATCCTTGATCGTTTAAAAATTAATAAATACTTCAAACGAATGATTATTGAATTTTATTTTAATTTTTATTCAAAAGTTTTATTTTTTCGTTATCGATATCATAATTGATTTGAGCTTGCTTCAGCTTTTCAATATCGTCAAAGTTTTCTGGTAACTCCTTTCCAAGAGTTTCGGGTAGATTTAGAACCAGTAGAGCTGAGATCAAAGCGATAACACCACAGAATATAAGGGGAAAACTCTCTCCAAAAATGGACTTTAAATAAAAAACGAAATTAATTCATATTTTTAAGAATTTGATAAACAATTTACGAGTTTTATCAGAAAAGGAGCGGCTATTCCTCCAAACCTCGATACCATTGAGCAGATTCCGAGTCCAGTGCTTCGAATGAAAGTGGGATATAATTCGACGGAATAGATGTAAACCACTGCATAAGAGGCCGAAATACTGCTTTTGCCCAACACTGCCATAAATGTGAACAATAGACTCGAATGACTGACCAAAACAGTACTCAAACACGAAATCGATGCCAACAAAAAACAAATGATTAAAATTCTTTTTCGTCCATATATTTGATTGGTGATCGACGCAATCAATATTAGAGGAATGTCTACCGCAGAGAGCAATGCAAAAGTCAGATACAGATTTGAGCCCAGATTTGATGCTTGGAATGAAAGCCCGAAATAAATGATAGCGTTTGTGATCCTTCAAAATTCAGTTCAATTATTACGTCAAATGAGTAGTTCTCGTGTCATTCATACCAAACAAATGCCAAGTTTAAAGTCCAACCGCGAGTAATGGGATGTTTGAACAAATCAATTGGACCAGATTTGGGACTTTCAATCACATCATTCTGTTGACAAATACATTCAAATTGATTATAAGTTTATTAATAAAATTTTGAAACCATTTCTTTGTCCTAAAATAGTTTTTGACAAATATTGGGGTCAATTCTTATCACTTTTAGACTTTTCTTCTTGATCATTCTATTTTAAGCATTTGATAAAAGCTTGTTTGTTATTTTATTAAAATTGTTATCTTAACTAAATGTATT
>JAQFXL010000683.1:0-17788 GCA_034693445.1 Edwardzetes edwardsi
GAGGGAGAGAGAGAGCGAGGGAGAGAGGGAGAGAGGGAGAGAGGGAGAGAGGGAGAGAGAGAGAGGGAGAGAGAGAGATCAGGTAAGTCGAACTGGATTTTCTCGATCATTCTCCGAGATCAGCAATCTCTCTCTCTCTCTCTCTCTCTCTCTCTCTCTCTCTCTCTCTCGCATTTCAATCGTGAAAAGTCTGATCGCAAAGTGAATGCAAAGAAATATTATATAATATTTGACTTAATGTTTGATTTGTGTTTAACGAATAGCTATAACTTTGCGAACAACTCATCAAATGTACGAATAGTTTGTGTTATCTCACAATCAATGGTTACTTTCTATGACTCTCTGCTCACAACTCCTTTCGATTATTCAGTTATTCAGAATAATAGGGAAAATAGAACTAAGAATTTATTGCACTCTTATTTGGTTAAGCTTTTCATTGAACTCTAGTGCTTATGTCACAGACTCACAGACCAGTTGACTGTTTGTGTCCGGAATTTCCCGATTTCCTAATTTATATGAAAATTTGAGTTCAAAAACTGCTAAATAGAAAAAAACACGAAAACCTTCGGAATTTATACCCATTCTATTTTATCATTATATTGCAAATATTCTTTATAATTTAATTACATTAACAACCTTAGCTTGTTCAGTCCAAAAGTTCTATCAATTATAAATTCCCACGAACATGTCCTTGAATTGAAATGAACATTTGTTTAAAAATCGTCGGTTCAAAAACACCAAACAACATTTAACAGCATTTAAGTCGATTCTGTTGAATCTACATTGATCAAACGAAAACTTGATAATTTTAAATAGTTGTCAGCTTGCTCAATCAAGACAGGACCCCTGAGGTCGGGTACTTTGGGCATCACTGGTATTTTCATTACAAGAAAAATGAATTTAAAGCGCAATAAATTTGATAAAATCTAATCGATTACATAAAATAAAAATATCGCTAAAAATGATAAGTATTTGCAAAGAGTCCAATAAAACGACAATTCATTCATCTTTAGTAACAAAACAATTGCTGCAAATGTAATAAATTTTTATATAAATCAGATATTGAATGCATTAATAGGTGAGAACATCGATCCCTGGAATTGTGCGATCAATGATCGCTTGCATGTCAATTACTGATGAGTCCTACTGACAGCACAGCACATGATTTCTATGGCGTAAGAAATACGCAAATAAATTGATGTCAACCACGAAAAGAAAGCAAAAAATATAATAAATGTTTCATTATTTCAATTAATTGATGTAAAAACAAATTCTTGTGAACACTTCCACTACATATTCAATGTCTTTGACTTTACAATCAATTAAAAATAAATTGCATAACTCATGCAAAATCGTTTGTGTTCGATTCGATTCTGACCCTGCTACCAAGATTCTGATTCTTCTACCAAGATTCAAAATGAGATTATAGAGAAATTAAACAATAAAATCTACATTTCATTAAAAATTTTGATTTATCCAGCCAAATCTCATGAGTTTCACTCAAATCATATTAATGATAGTTATTAACAAAATATTTCAATTGATAAATGATTTGATTAGCCAAGAATCGCCACAAATTCAGGCCATTTGCAGTTTGGAGATAAGTTTTGTAGAATTAATTTCGGATTAAACTATCTCTTAAACCATGGAAGTAATTTCTCATTAACCGAGGCAAAAAAAACTCGTTCAAAATTGAAATTGATACTCTCAAACTTTACATAAATTACTTTACGTAAATATCACTTCGAATTAGACAATTAGTTGAAATACAATTTTTGTTGAATTGAATATGACTTCACTGGAAATTTATGCAAAAGATTGTTTGGCTGAGATTCTTTGCTGGTCCCTCTATTAAATTGTAAGCTATTCGATCAACTATTGCACCTTGCCCATCTCTATAATTGATGAATGTGAAGAAGATATGCAATGAAGGCAGCGATCACTGACTATCAAACTTAAGATCTAAAAGATATTCTACTCCTCATAACACAGAATAATATGAAAACACAAATCAAGGTCTGAGAAAATATACGAAAACTAATAATTCTATTAAGAAATACAATAAAAAAGTTTTAGAGTTCTCTTTAGAAAGCTTTGGATGCACTCAAAGGTAGGCAATGAAAAAGCCCCGAAAAGTGTTTATGCTGTGCTGTCTGTAAGGCATACCATCTCTGGAATGAATAAAGACTTGATGTCCTTCGAGGTGTATATTAAGTTAGAAAAAAAATTGAGAATACCTTCACTTCTTTGCCTCAAAAACACATATAAAAATTGACTGAATTGACTGAAGGCGGGTATACTTTGCAGTGTTTTCTCTCTTCAATCTCTATGAGAGAGAATTTGCCGAAATTCATCGTAAAAAGCCATGAGAAAAGTGAACGCATCGCTCAGCCCACGCAAGTCCTGTTCCAGGGGAGAGTGAGTGAGTGAGGGGAGAGGGAGAGAGAGAGAGAGAGAGAGAGAGAGAGAGAGAGAGAGAGAGAGAGAGAGAGAGAGAGAGAGAGTATGTAAAAGCTATGATCTTATGAAACATTTTTTATATACAATTTTCTATTTTTCTAATGAATTTCTGCCAAATTATACGTATTTGAGATCATAAGCCTCTCGACTAAATTTATACAACTATACACTCAAAACACACACACACTCTGGAGTGCAATATTTGGGAGTCAAGGCCTCCTAAACTGATTCTGATCTGATGTGTATTTCAATGACGAACTGAACCATTATTAGAAACATATATTAGTCGAACGTTTGCCGAATGACAGCAATGTTTTCGATGTATTGCATAACGAAATAACGAAATACTTTTTATTTATATCCAAAGAATTTTAAATTTCATTCTCTTTCTAAATACAGGACTTAAGCACAAGTTATAATCCGTTTGAATATTATATGTTGTGCTGAAATCAGACCAACGAATCTATTCTTCAAAAGAAATTTAAAATAACTTATAGAAAATGGTCATAAAATTGTTGTTCAGATGAAAGTCTATGCCATTCGAGACAGACTATACTATCGGACCGTATGCTTAACCAAAGATTGTGCAAACGATAAGGCGATAAACATGACTTTCAAGATAATAGACTCACGAAAATGCTTTTCATAATAAGATTTACAATTTGAGGAGAGGTTTCACTACCAGAGCAGTCTTTATAAGAGTACCCCATATATGAAAACTCTCTTCTATTCACTCTCTAATAATTTATATGAAAAATAGTCAAACAGACAATTATTTTGGGGCCAATTCTCACTATTCTATAGAACAACACATAGTTGTGAGAGAGATGTCTGTCCTCTACAACACATGATCTAAAATTAAGGCCACAATCAGAATGGAATTGAAAATAATATCATAAAATTAAGTGATAAATTTCCTATGATAATTTTCTCACAAACAAGAGTAAAACAAAAATTTGCCCTGTTCAAATATTTCATAACCTCAGTGATTGCTGTTCTGTCAAATAAATCAAACCTGAAATCATAGATCTCTTGTCGTTTGCTTTTCTCAAAATTAAATCTTTAATGAATGAAAAATGCGTCAAATGTACAGAAGAGGAGAGAAGAGGGGAAATCCTGCATAAAAATATGATCATGCTATTTATTTTTCAAACATTAGAGCTGTACTAGACATTAAAGATCAATGTTATCATTAATTCAACATGGGGCAATGATCAGCACAAAATAATTTCACGATTGATGAAACCTCTGTAATAAGTTGTTTAAAACAAGAATTTCGAAAATGTCATTTACACATTTTTGCAAGTTACTTTTCCTCCTGGTTTAATCGATCTTGGCTTTTCTTGATAAGAGTAATGTCAATGATTTGTTACATTTTCTTTGGACTTTCCTTTTGACAGGAAATTCATTGAACTCCTTGTAATTTGAATACCAAGTAAGCTTCATCCTTGGTATTAAATATTTGATGTAATAACAAATCAGAAGCACCTTGAGAATTTTTTAAAAGCCAAATTCGTATCTTTTATGTTATGGCATATTATGTTTATTTTGGTTCAACTTTATTATCAAATGAGTGTAATATCAAAATCTGAGTAAACCTTTGGTTTTGATAAGTTTTTTAGACTCATATAATATGAGTTATTATTGACTATAATTTGATAGCGAATAGACTTTCATACGATCAAAATGAGTGAATACCGAGTGATAAAATGTGATAGAACCGAATCGTTTCGGTTTACGACTCAAATCTCAAACATCCAAATCATTGCTATCGGTTTGCATTGCATTGCTCTCCACTTTTAAATACATTGACTCACATTATCTCTATTAATATCACAAAATTGTGCCTAAATTTCAACGCAATTATAAATTCTAATTATATTTTCAAATGAATTGAAAACAATTTATAGCATTAGAAGTGAAATCTGTTGAAAAGATGTCATCTCTAGCATTAGGTTGAGATTTGTAAGAACCTTCTCTGGATGTGTAAATCGATTTGAACAACAAATTGTATTTCTCGCAAATCTCAATATTTTTCAAGTCTTTAAATATAAGGGAAAAGTTTTTCTCTGGAAGAAGTATTTGGCATAAGAGCCGAATTGGATGAGTGGCAGTTTGTGGCACTTTCTGTCCTTGAATGGGTCTGTGCCCTTTCGCTATACCATTGCCAATGCGTTTTAGCGTTCAGTGCTAGCCTTCATCAGCGCTGAGCCAAACCTGTAATCACAAACTGTCGTCACGAACTGTATTAAACGAGGCCCTGAATCATATCCTTTGTTAAGGACATTCGAGTCATTAGTGCCATATATTCTTTACTGCAACGCCACCAATGGTTGTGCCATTGGAAGAGAACGCTCTACTCTTGCAATTTGCAATACTCTCGATGTTCTCACCTCTTATCCAAATTCATGGTATAATGAATTGAATTCAAATACAATTATATTTGTCGCAATCCTATTAAAAGGTATAACCAGCTCCTACTATACCGATACGCACATACCACTTACCCCGAGCACACCTACATAGCAAATTGAAAAACTAAACAAAATCATATCGAAACTGCTTATTATCGGTCATCACTTCGTCTCATCAGATATTTTATTCATTTTTCTTCACAAAATTACTTTGACTTCAAATTTGAATCTGAGCTCAATTATGACATTTTAAGTCAACAACAAGTTTAAAACAAGACCTTAATAGTCAGGCAAAGGACCAAAACTTGTGTTTCGAGAAAGTGATGGCAAAAATTTTAATTCACAGCGAATTGACTCAAAATAAATCGATTTTTGGTTTTTCACAACAAACTCATTGAAGCGGTCTTTCATTCACTCGTTTATTACAATTCACTTTCGATTCATACGAATCGAATCTGAAAAATAATTAGTTCGAGGCATAAATTGGATGCATAGATTCGAGGCGAGCATCTGTTCAAAAGAACACATTTTTCAGCATGCACATTCTCTGAATTGGAGGTCTTAACTATACAATCGTGAGAAAAACACTCAAATATTTCAACAGATATGCAAGAGATAAATAGATACCTAGATTCTTCACTGAATACCACTAAAATAGTCACTCAAATGAATTAAGTCAACAGAATATAAATATGGATTAAAAGCGAATTTTTCAGTAAAAACAACATTTAATTCGTATATAATATATACTACAAAAATAATATTCATAATAATAATAATAAAATTATTAATAATAATAATACGTAAAGAAAAATAATAATAATAATAATCGAAATGATTGTAAGAAATGAGCGATTTTTTCATCTTTTCTCAAATAAAACTTTGCTTTTCATTAAACATAAAATTAAAACATAAAAACAAATACAATAATCAAAAAATGATAACCGATTTGACGATTACATTGAATATAACCAAAATTTTACTCAATTATAAACTGAAAAAAGAGTGCATTTCTTCTTTGAAATTATTTTTTGACAAAACATTTGTAAAGTATTTCGAATTAAATCAAAAAATAATGTTTTTGGGCTTTAATTACAATTAAAAAACAAATCAAACGAATAATAATAACATTTTTCTGTATTAAATCATTTGAGCTCTTCTTATAAGTAATGCTTCTGTTTATTGATTTTGTTAAGAGTCAAAATCAGGCAAAATAGTCAAAGCTATCATATAATCGTGAAACTAATAATCTAGTTCATTCTGGCGAATATTTTCTCGACATTCAATTGCATTATAAACACAAAATTCTATTAATTAAGGAATTAATAATAGGTTTCGTAATATTGTCGACAAATTATCAAAATTTGATTAAAAAAATATTTATCATCGCTTTTCTCAATCGATTCTTGCATTTCTCAAAACACTTTTAATCCGAACTTAACTTAAATAATGTAAAAATGAATAATAATTATATTTAGAGTAATAATAATAATTACAAAAGTGTTTCGTGTTTTTCATATGAAAAGATTATTTTTCGACTCAATTGATAGCTATTTATCGCATTTCTATTACGTAATGAAGTGAATGAAATGAAATAATAATAAAACTGACAAATAATTTGCGATAAGATTTCTTGGTTTGAGTTCAGTTTTTTCATCTGTTGTTTAGGATCGAGATATAGTCATAACTCGAATATTCTCTCCATTATATCAAATGAATGAACTGTCAAATCTCATTAAACACAAACATATTTAACGATCAGTCCATTAATTGATCAGTCAATGGATGGAATGAATACTTCAATGAATGATCGGATCAATTGATGAGAAGACTAACACTCAGAGCCATAGTATGGAGCGATAAATGCTATGAGAATAGCAATCAATGACATAATGACGATTCAAATGAGGCTCTCAATAGACGTTCAAACATTTTTTACTCGAAATTAAGACAAACAATGACTGAATAGAATACTAATCAAATCAATGATAAGGTGAGAGAAAGGGAGGGAAAGAAAGAAAGAAAGAGAGAGAGAGAGAGAGAGAGAGAGAGAGAGAGAGAGAGAGAGAGAGAGAGAGAACGGAACAATTGATAAGATGAGGTAACTTTTCGACTAAAACTATAATAATAAGAATTTTGGACTTAAATGAAATATTTATACACTTGTTTAATAAGCCATTTATAAATGCTGTGCAAAAACGAATAAATGACACTTTTAATAATAATCGAGCAAAAATTATTTATAATTATTTCCCAATTATTATCCATTATTATTACTAATAATGTTATTATTATTTAAGACTATATATACTATGTATAAAAATTTTGTGCATTTGTTTCACTGCACGACAAAAAATTAATGGATTTGAAAAAATAATCATTTCTTCATAAACTTTTACAAATTTTTGGTAACATTAGCCAAAGTTTGGGAATATTTTCATTCTTATAATTATATAAAATTAAAATTTTAACTCAAAGGCAATTCAAAGGATTAAAAGTCAAAAATGATTGAAAAGAAGAGAAAAACAGATATTTTATGAACGAAAAGAGTGAAACAAAAATCTTATTTACAAATAAAATTAATAATAAATGTAATAATTATTTGAAAAATCATTTTTCGTCTCAAACTATCACTTATTATAAAACTTTTTTTTTGTATTAAATTGTTTTTCGATAACTGAAAAAAATTTAATGGAATTATATTCTTGTTATTAATTGATTGAAGAGTTTATGATTTTTTGCACATTTTTCAAAAAGCATTGATTTTGATCTCATGAATGAGTTATTAATTGTATGGATATTATTGTGCACTAAATGTATTGATTTTAGCTATAATTTAGTTCAAACGTCAATATATTTCTGGTCTGACCTCTAATTAAATCAGTTTTTATGTGTCTTTCAAAGGGTTAATAATAATATCAATTATAACCTAAAAATCTAAATCCAATCCATTTGCTAATCCATTGAGCGCTTAATCCGTCCGTTGAGAGTCAGTCAGTGGGAGAACAGGTCTATGAATTGATAAGATTTGCAAGACTTGTGTCGCCCCAGTCCTCACCCAAAATGTCATTGACTTCAGGCGCATAGTCGGGAAATTCGAAGTGAGAGCCCGAACTGGAGGAAGCCGTGTCCATATTGTCCAATACTGAAATGGGGGTCAGGTTGAAACTGGCCAACTCTTGCGCCCAATTAGACTCAAACTGCAAAACATCACTCAAGTCGTCCAAATCGGAGAGACTGACCGAAGAATTCGTCGGTGAAGCCATCGATGAGGCCTTACTTGTGCTCGGAGTCATCAGTAGTCCAGTGGTGGATGGAAGCGACAAACCTGAGCCATGAATTGTCGTATCAATTGGCTCGGTTTTGATCTGAGTGAACGGCGCGATCGGTGTATTGGTCGGGAAAGTGGTGTTCGAAGGAGTGATAGGAGTCATCACTCCAGTGGTGTCGTCTGTCATCAGTTCGTCGGCGTCGGCATTGGATTTGTCGAAACAGATGTCGTCATAGAACGACAAATTGGCACTTTCTGGCGATCCGGGGCTGTCTGAAGCGCCGGGACTGCACGGCACTTTGGCCGGAGGTGTCAACTGACTGACAGCCACCGGAACAGCTTTGCTCTGACGGATACTCTCTTTCAGTTTCTTATCAATCGTTAGTTTGAATTTCAAACGACTGTTGGAATTGAGTGCAAACGAAAGCGCCGGCGATGAGTGACCGCTCGACAGCGCCAAACGCGAACTGTGCGCAGAATTCTTAACCACTGAAGACATACCTGAAGACACTTTAGTCGATTGCCTATTTGTGGTCAATGATTTGATCGGCGATGACAGTGAGGGCGAACTGGTTGGCGAAGGCTGTCCATTGGGACCAGTGGTGGCCGTCTTCACCTTCTTTCGGGGCCGATATTTGTAGTCAGGGTATTGTTGCATATGAAGGACTCGAAGACGTTCTGCCTCTTCGATGAATGGTTGTCTCTCCTCATCAGTGAGAGTCTTCCACCTCTTGCCTAACCTCTTACTGATCTCCGCGTTATGCATATCGGGCTGTTGTTCGCAAATCTTACGCCTCTCGATCTGAGACCAAACCATAAATGCATTCATCGGTCGTTTGATATGATTCGTCACTTTTTTGCATTGAGTTGCGTCCGTATATGGCGTTCGGCTATTGGTGTCCACTGAGAGGGAGCCGAACAGTGATTTAGTGGTTGGCTTTACATCCATTTTAGTGCAAAACTGATCGAATGTATCGATCGATCGATTTATAAGTTAATTGAATTCACGAATCAAATGATCAAAAAATCATTAGTTTTTTGAATGAAACGAAAATTAGGCGAAAGTTGAATATCAGATACCAATCGATTGCACTGACATTCAAGACATTAAAGACATTCAACTATTTCTGAGTTTTTTGTTTTCAAATACGTTATAAATATTTCGTTATTTATAGTTAAAGACATATAAAAAGTTTAAACACTTTCACTATTTTTCGATACAAAACTTCAATTGAAAACACGTTTCGTTAATTAAAAATTGTTTTAAAGAAATGCTTTCACTTTTACTCAAACTGTGAGTCAAATGTACTTCAAAACTGAGAACTAGTTATAAGTATTGCATTCAATATGTAATCAAATCAAGAGTTGAAATCCAATTGATTTTTATCGCAGAGAAAACTTCAATATTTATAATAATTGTCTTATTATTAAATCCAAAACATATATATCGTTACGAATATTACATTAGATTTGAGTTGTCGTCCACTGACTGACAAGTGTTGGACTAAAACACATATATTTATATACAGAAGTGTAGTGTAGTGGTAAAAAAGTTACTTGATTATTAGTACTACGAAAAACTGGTAGTGATTTCCAGTTCAGCTCTGGTCAGACAGTGAGAGGAGAGTGTGAGAGGACTGTGAGAGTCACTCAATATTATATTCAGTTCTAGTCGTTCGCAAATCTCATAATCAACTGAAAGCCTTTTGCAGATTCAGTCGTCGTCTGACTCTCTCCCAAAAACTATTCAAAAAATCTTGAATTTAGGCAAAGGTATAGCAAAGCAGCGCTCAGTCTCTTCGACGACGAGCTCTCTCCGTCCCAATATTAGAACGCTAGCACTGGTAAAGTCTATTTCATGTATCAGAGGGTACGTCACCACAAGACAGAGCCAATAGCAGAGCACAGGCAAAAATAGGCTACAATTCAATGTCAACGCCCCGATCAGACATTGCGGTCATTAAAATTTCAAGGACTTGGAGTTTTCGCGCCGTTCAATAAAGTCAGTGCTACGCTGCATATGATTGTGCGCTGACAACAGTGGCGGAACACTTCTAAGCCATTGGCAACACAGACAGAGCGAAAGGTCAACACAAGATCTCAACTCATACCTAATCTTATATTTGTTATACATTTACAAACCATAAGCACCTATCAGTTGATAAGAACAATACGGAAGGAGTCATAGCTTTTAATTAATTTATACGATATGTATGTTTAATGCGTGAAACTAAAGGCATTCAACCAATCAATATATAAGTCGATAGAAACATATTTCATAGAAATTCATTAAATATCTCTAAAAATATATATCAACTGTTTCTTTGCCGGAATCGTTGCCTTCGGTTCCGCCACTAATCCATATCTCATATTTGTATTCGATTTATGTTAAGATTCTTAGAGTTTGCAAACAAATTGAACCCATTTTCTAAACGATAGCATCCAATCGAAGTTCAGTCCAAAAATTATATAAAAAAACATTTATTGAAAAATATATAATTGAAGACAAAATTTAAGATTAATTAAAAAAACTGATTGTAAGCAATGGTAAGCAATGGCTTAAAAAAACAATTAATGATAAGAATTATTATTGAATTGAAGACAACAAGAAATGATTTATGAATAGAGATTACAATTGAGAAATACGTTTGAAAATATTTTTATTAATTCGGTTAATATTTGTTGGAATGACTTTCCTCTGGAAAGACAGAGTTTCATAAGTTATGAGCGAAGAAACTTAAGATTGACTGCTATTTCGTATTTAATACATCAAAACATACTTAAAATATAATATGAAATCTGATTGCGATCTAAAAGACATACGTTTTCAGTGCAATAACTCTAATAAAAAGAAAAATTAAATATATTTAAGTAAAGATAAAAAGAGACGAATCGTCAGTAAAAACGGGTTTCCCTCCAAACTAAAGGATTAAATATATCTTCGCTTAACTTCTTTGGCAAAAAATTAGAAAAAATTTCAAACTATGAGAAAAAAGATGAGAAAAATATAATTCAAATTCAGTAAAATATGTAATATATTTGAAAAAAGTCCGAATATATAATCAGTTAAACAAAAAAGAGAATTAAAAAACTTTTGAGATTTAATTAAATCAAACATTGCATAACTTAATTATGACAACCTTCCCATTGGTTCTCCTCTTCAGACCTGACTGTCCAGACCTTGGAATAGACTCAGAGATAGAGAATTAACAAAAATAAGCGATCAATCAATTGATTTATAATTAAAGCTTTAGATTAACTAATAATTATGGAGTGGTTTCTGCGAAAAAAATCTTTCTTTCAATTTCTCTCTGATATTCTGTTGATTTTTAAACTTTTTTGAAAAAATATGTTCAAGGTCTCTTTTCAAGTATTAGGGGTTTGAGGAGGGTTCAGACAGGATTTTCGGCTAGACTTGCAAGAGCAAATTGAGATCGTAAAAATAAAATGATGTTCGCTCTAAGAGGAGAACACTTTGACATTGCCGGGGGTGTGAACCCCTTTGCACATCCTCTGTTTTATATGTTTCTACTCGCAATCGAAATGTTTTAAGACATAGATGTAAGTGAAGTGTAATAAATAAAATACACAAAAGAAAAATACTGAAAAAGTGGTCTTCACTGGAAATTAGTGGTTCTTATGCTAAACAGAACTGGTATCTCATCTCCAGTTGTGCTGATCTGTCGTTCACTTCTTCAAAACTCCTTTTTTTAATTTAATCTTCAATTGAAAAAGTATTTGAAAGGCGTTATTCGTAGCTCTTCTCGATTTGAATCGCGTCTGAGTCCAGAGTTGTCTTCAAACGCCTAATCAATGGAAGAAATGGAAGTAAATATCAAATCCAGTGATAAATCTTTAGAAGAAATGAAAGAAAAATAATCCAAAAAACAAAACTGAGTTGAAGTGAAAAAATTAATTCCAGAGTTTATGGCTTTAATTCAGACTTTAGTTCTCTGAAAGGGCTATAAATAAGAATAAAACACAAGAAACTGGAAATTCATAATCAATGGAAAAAGGGGTTACAGTGGGTTACAGGGGGTTATAGTGGGAAATAATAAATCTAATCACACCTAACATCTAATGACAATAAAGAGATGTTTGGATTGTAAGACATCCCGAAGAATAGGACGTGCGTTCTGTCAGTGGTTTTGATTGTATCTGTTGAAGAGTGTGATATACCCAAGAACAAAATACAGTCAACTATACACTTATATATGAGCGCGATATAAGTGCATTGCACTGTAAGCGCATTCAAATATCACATCCATTACATGGGAGTCAATACACAGACTCACACATTGCAACACACATTCGAAGGCAGAGTAGAGAAAAATTAAAGTTGAATATAATTTTTAGTGCCATTAACTTATAATATATGATTGAACATCAAATATAGTCTATTTCATAGTGTATTCAGACCTCTATTTTATTTTTCTTCTAAGGCATACGTTTTATAATATAAAATATTAAATGAATTTCTATCGAAACAGTGGTGAAGCAGAGTATCGTATGTTTAAAGAAGACACTGACCTATCGATTCGACATCAAATAACAGTGCAATAGACCTAACATTTGAATCAATAAATTTAATGTCATAATTGCATCGAAAGCTTTTCAAATGTATTTAATGCTTAATCTTAATTATTAGCGCAATATCTTCTCTTTGATAGCATAGAATATATACCTTTTACATACAAATCAATTGAAATATGAAATCAGTGCAAAAGTAAACACAAATATTGTTTTATATGAAATTTGTTTGAAAAGAATTGAACGAAAAGAGATTTTTTCAGTTTAAATGCGAATTTAAGCGAAAAGAGTGAATTGGTAGTGGAATAAAGGCGTGGGAAAAGCTGAGAGAAAGCCATAAATTCTGCTCGCTGGAGGGGTATTACCAACAGTAAAAGGGAACAGCACATTACCGAAAACCATGGCAACGGTCAAACCCCGAACGGTAGACGTCTCTCTCGACTTAAGCCAATGCTTTGAATAGAAATAGAAAACAAGTTTCGAAACGAAAAATTAGTTGTCTTTCAATTAGAAGCTTAAAATCAAATTATTTATTCATTCATTCATTTAATTATACAATAATTTAAATTTCAATCACTTCGATTCGAATTAGGCTCAATATACCAAGTTCAAAACATTAGTGCGATTTATTGAACGCTCAGATTCTCTATAAAATGTGGCAGAGTAAAACAAATCTCCCAAAACTGGATTTATATACTACTGGGACAATTTAAACTAAAATAACCGAATTTAGATTACATTTTTTACCTTTCCTAAGAAAAAACCTGCAAAAAGCATCTCCTGACCATCTCCCTGAAATAGAGGAGCTTGAGCAACCCTGCACTTAGTTTAAACCTCGAGAAAGTTCGCTTGATCATGGAAAGTTCTTATGATTAACGAGCAAATAATGTTTCTCTTAACTCAAATGGTGTTCATATGTCATAAGAATTGTTAGAAAGTGAAGCTCTGACTCGAGAAGAGGTGCGGAACTTTCACTATTCCCCCGACGGTTACTTCTATTCTACAAATAATTGTATTGAAGAACAGATATCACTCTTTTTGTAAGGGAAGGAATAAGGAGTGCAATGAAATGACGAGACCTTAAAATATTAGAATAAAGACAGCTTTAAATTTTGGATGAAGAGGACATGGCACAGGCACAGGCACAGCATCGGGCAGACATGGAATGAGGTTATGGCGGACTGGCAGGTGATGAAGATTTGGTAAGAGAGCATACATTAAACATGAATTGTGATCGGCATTTGGCGCACACACGTAGAGCGCTATCAGCCCTACACGTGCCCAACGCGTGCTATTTCCTCGAGCACTCACGTATGCAAAAACTGAAAATACAAATAAAAAACTTTTATATATCGTCAAAGAGAGAGAATTCCTAATCGAAGTGTAAACTCCTATTTCATAGGGAGTGCTGTTCTTAATGTGTGTCCTCTGTATAACCGCCTGGAGTATAGAAAATGGAAAAAATTTTGATGCATTGGTCGGCCGCAAAGTATTTGTTGCCGAGGATTCAGCCAAACATCTGCTCTGCACTGATTAGAAGACCGTTATATCCATGAATACAAACACAGGGAATGCGAAATATTATACGAATTCAAACGTTTTTCAAATATTTTATTCGCGATAATAAAAAAAGAGCCAAAACTGAAAGTAAAAGTGAAGTGAAAATCCATTTAAAGCACTTATAATTAGAAATAAAAAAAACGGAGAACTCTCTCCGATCATTCAAACGGACGACTAATCCTTTTTGGGAACAAATCCATTGCATTATATATGAAATTTCGATCACTTTTTCCCTATTAGTCGAATTCAGTAGTTATTTATGTGAAGCCATAAGTTTATGAAATTTGAATCAGTTGTAAGATTACCACAAGTTCTTCAGGACCTCATTTGAACGGACGACAAATATATCTGATTCGCAAATTCAGTCTATGAATGAAAATCGTAAGATATATACAAAGAGTGCGAAACAGAAGAAATTAATGAAAACAAAAATCGATGACTGAATGAATAAAATATTTTTGAAACCGAATAAACAACTGATTAGTTATTTGTTATCATTAGTTATATCACTGAATAAAGTTATGCCAAAAAATCGGAGCAAAACTTTATAAAAAACTAAATTAGTGACAAATACCAGATAAGCAAAAATTAATTGTTAGGTGAAATTAAAAAAAATTGTACACTTTTATAGTGAGTGAAAACGAATCAAAGACATCATAACTATTAAGGCAATTGCAATATGAAGATATTGACCGCAAATTTTGTTTCCATCATTTGATGTGAGAATAAAACTCAAGTAATTTATCCTTCGATACAATAATAAAGTGAAAAAAATTAATTAAAATAAAATAATAATAAACTGAAAGTCAAGTCATTCAATGGATGAATGAGTTGAATTTGATTAGTTGACAACCTTCTGTCGCCCTCTGACTCTTCCTGTGCCGAAGAGCTTGGTGGCCCATTCTTCAAAGCTTAATTTTTGTGTCCAACTCAATGTAAGACACAAATTTTGAACTATATTTTAGAAATGACTTAAGACTTGTCACCAGAGCTTCAATAATTGCTAGTGATCTCAACAATCGACATGATAGACAGGACCAGTTGAGGACTATTAGTACGAACAAACACAAGACACTTGAACATAAATATCTTGGGTGATTGTGTCAAGCAATTAAGTCGAAAACAGATATATTGCCGAAAACTCATTAGACGTATTTAAAATCAGAATTATTATTGTATTCACGAAATATGAAAAAAGTATTTCTAACTGAATATAATGAGCAAAATATTCTTATTTTTCGTATTTTGTGATAAAATGAAGAAATGAAAGAAATGAATGAATTAATGGTTTGTTTGGAAAGTAGTTTAAGTCGGGTTCGAGAAACACATCGAAAATGTTTGGCAAATAATCAATTGATTGTCATTCGTCTCAACACGTATTGCCATTAAGTCGTATAAAGTATTTCTTGGAAATAGTCATCGACTCAACAGCACAACAACTCTGTAGTGGTATTCGGCATAAGAAGAGATCATAAACAGCTCGGAGAGAGAATGAGAGGAATGGAGGCAAATGTTAGCACAGAGTCAATGGAATACTTCATCTAAAGATCCAACAAAAGAGTGTAATACAAACTGTTTGCGCGTCTGAAACATATATACTCTTGTACATATTCTCTGTATTTTATTGTTTTTATGCTTTATTTTTAGTCAAAACTAATATAAAGAAAACAAGAGAAGTGTTGCAAAAAAGGACTTCCACTTCATCTCTGTGTGTGGTATCTATTGAAGGGATTGACGATAATTCAAATAATAGACGAAATCAAAATTTAATGAAATGATAATAATAATGAAAATAACAGATTTTAATCTAAAAACTGGTAAACATTCAAAAATCATGTGTTTTTCAGATTTCGAGGCCAATAATGGGGATAAAAATTTCCATTAATTAAAAATATTGTTATTTTGAAGAATAGCTGCAATTATGAGTGAGGGTGAGAGTGAGGGCCCACTGAGGCCACACATCGACAAAATTACAGTTGAAATTCATTTTAATTATTAAAAAGATATCGAATTAAATATAATTTTAAAAATAAATGGCTTTCAATGCTTTTAAACGAACTCTTATTAAAAAGCATAACATTATTGGAGCACAAAATTATGGAATAATTTTACAAATAGTATGCAAAGAGATATACAATTATGAGCGAAAAATTTTGCCCAGGCAAATGCATAAACATGATTTTGTTAGTTCAAAACCATTTCAAACTCATCAAAACAATGATAAATAAAATAAAGTGAATTATTCTTAGTATAGCTTTGCTAGTTGAAAATATGTTATTGCAATACGTTTCACGAGAATATTTTGATAGATTTTTGCAAATATGATCACAATAAGAATTTTAGCAGATTTTGACCATGCAAAGTTCTTGGTAATTGTAATGCATTAGAACTCAATTATAACTAATCATTGATTAGTTTAGTTTAATATCAATTACTTGTCATGAAATCTGATTTGAATAATACTAGAGATAGGGAACAGACAGAGGGGAAGAACAGAAAAATGTGACCATTGATGAGGCGAATAATAGGCCAGTCGTTTGTTCTCTCGAATCAACTTATGAAAGATATGTAGTTCTGATCATTGCTATGGAAACACGCGGAGGGGAGAGTCGGGAGCAGACACGTGCATCTGGCGATTGACAGAATGAGAGAGAGAGAGAGAGAGAGAGAGAGAGAGAGAGAGAGAGAGAGAGAATGAGTCACAACTCGTGTGATCTGTTCTTCACTATAATGTATACCATTGATGCAGATATGCATCACTTGATATCAGACTCGGCCAACACTACACAAAACAAGTCTCGGTCTGGTCTCAGAACTATTCTCTCACTATCACTAACTCCGGATTGACGGCAGTGTTAATGCATTTTGTTTGCTCAGGGCTTCTGTTGAACGACTGCTTTAGTATTAAATTCAACTCAAAAAATATAATTCGAGAAAATATGTTTCGCCGACGAAAAGAGGGAATCGAAAAATGAAATTATGTTTTAGCGAAAAGCTATGCAATTGTTATAATTGGACGCCGAGAGAGAGAGAGAGAGAGAGAGAGAGAGAGAGAGAGAGAGAGAGAGAGAGAGAGCTTTTTTTCCAGTATTTACTCTTAAATTAAAAGCAAACGAAAGTAATATAAATGAAGAATAAAGTGATTCGAGAACTCCTTTTCCTAAATATTATACTGAGTTTGCAATAAAAAATAGTAATAGCCTTCTGTTACATAAAATATTGTCATTTTTCTCTCAAAAAATGTTTTGCAGCGCTTTCACGGATCAGAAGATGCTTTCGAACAGAGATTAAAGAGAAGACATTCGATATAATAGAAGATAATCACAATCAGAGGAAATCATGAAATCGATAAACAACAGACGTTTTTATAATTTAATTGCCGTATTTCCGCGCAATAGACGACATGTCGGTGTAAAATGAGGTTGGGGATGGTGTGTGCTGGTCAAAATGGGGGAAACAAAATTCAATAGATTTTAATTACAAATATTCTGGTGTCAGAAGATTAAGTAAAATGTATTTCAAACCATAGAACTGAGATTATGAGTGAAGTATT
>JAQFXL010000684.1:0-17779 GCA_034693445.1 Edwardzetes edwardsi
GAGAGAGAGAGACGGAGACGGAGAGAGAGAGAGACGGAGAGGGAGAGAGATGGAGAGAGAGAGAGAGACTGAGAGAGAGAGAGAGAGACGGAGAGGGAGAGAGAGAGAGACGGAGAGGGAGAGAGACGGAGAGGGAGAGAGAGAGAGACGGAGAGAGAGAGAGACGGAGACGGAGAGAGAGAGAGAGACGGAGAGGGAGAGAGAGAGAGAGAGAGAGCAAATCTGGCAAATCGTTAGGGAAATTATTACTTTTAAAAATTCAAAATTTAATTTTTAAGAATAAATTTTCATTTTGAAGCATAAACTTTGAGGTCAAATGAGTTTCTATTCACTTGAAAAACAGTTTAATTCATGTAATCCTGTTATTTGGAAATTTTCAACATTTTTGCGTTTTCTCATCAAACTTTTTCTTTGATACTTTAATCGTGAAAAGTGTCACATCTTGTTGTTTTTGTTAAAAATCATTGTTTTTTTTAATCCATTAACGCCTCAATTAATGTAAAATTCAATTATGAAAAGTGTTTTCCTATTTTGTGGAGAAATAAATTTAAATAATGAATTCAAATGATTTTAATGTTGTCTGTCTTATATCCTGCAAATTTAACTCACTTTTCAAAGTCACAAAATAATGGGCTTAAAAACCATCATTATTTTTGACGAATAATAGGAGAAATTGGAAAATCTCCTATAATTACATGTATCTGGTTGGTGGTTGGTAGTTGGTAGCAAAGCTAATTCAAAAATACAAGAACTTATCTTGTTAATTAATAACTCAGTCGACCACATAGTGTTTTCTACCTTTTTCGAGGTATTGACAGCATTCATATTATATTAAAAGAAGTTGAATGAAATCATTTGCTTATTGTTAGGCCTAACGATGAGTTCGACAGTAAAAAACAAAATGAACATATCCTGCAAACTTTTGCTTATTTTAATGAGAATGTGACGCAAACACAACTATTCCGACACAATCTTATAATTATCTCATTTCTATTTAAAGTAAAATTGATTTCATAAAAATGTTTGAAATGTTTGAATCAAATTTTAAATTGCATTCAAATTATTGGGAAATCAGTTAAAGAATTACTCGATTTTGCAAACATTAAGTAAAATTAAAATTTCATATTTTTCTGTATTTTTGACTAAATAATGGGAATAATTTGAAAATTAGATAACTAGCAAATAAATTATATCTCGGTTTAGTTGCTTCAAACCATTCTTAGACTTAATTATTGTCTTCAAAATTAGATTTATTGTGAACTTAAACTTCAAAATAATTAAATATTATTAAACTGTATCTCAATTGAAGTCTAATCACGACACACACCGTTTGGCACCGGGTGTTGACGCTCAACGAAATGCCCACAAAAATCAATCTAATGTTGAATTGTTTTCATTCATATCTATTAAACTAATCTATTAAATAGAAAAATAAGTTTAAAGTCATTTTGGAAAATAATATTCTATACATAAAGAGATTTCAAATTAAGACATTAATGGCTTTCCTCTCTTATAATAGATTATTATATTTAAAGACTATATTCTTATATCAAATATCAAAAGTTATTATTACTGAAAATAATTGGGTTTTGGACCAAATTCTCTAAACCGTTGAATGATTTTTCATATAATTTGCGATTAATATTCAGTAAATCTCTTTTGTATTTATTCTTTTGAGTCTTATTTATAATCACTGAACAAATTATTCTCAATTTAAAACCATTTTCAGGTTTCGGGCAAATTATTAAAGAATTTTTTGGATTATTTTTTAAATGATTTAATGGATAAATATTTGGGTCAAAACATCAACACTTCTATTAAAAACTTATTTTTCAACAAATATGTGTAGAAATAGTGTTTAACTCGTTTTGAATTCAATTTTAATTTTATTTATTTATTTTCGAAAATTCGTTTCTTAGAAAAGGAAAAAATCATGAGATTATTGAATGCAAGACCAAATCAAACGCCTATTTCCCCAAAAACTCAAATTCCCATTACCGTATTCCCGCGCAATAGACGACATGTCAGTATAGAGTGAGGTTGAGGATTGTGTCGGTGTACCCCGGGGTGAGCCGACATGTCGGTTAAAGTGAGGGATAAGTAAAATTTGTAAAATTCGTCAGTTTAACACATATTATGGCGAAAAAAGATTAAATTAAGGTATTTCAAGCAATATGACAGAGATTAAGAATAAAGATATAACAAATGAAATGTCTTTTGGTGATCGTGAAGGTAATTAAGACTTTATTTCTGACTCTGAATTAATTGTTTCATTAGTTTATTAGAATTATGTATTATTTTGTCCCTCATTCTATACCGACATGTCGGTAGACATCATGAAGCACTTTTTGAGGAAATGACCAACCTCAGCTATACCGACATGTCGTCTATTGCGGAGGAATACGGTAATAGGTTTGGAGTAAATAACAGTAATTTTGAAGTGGGTTTTCATTGAATGGTATGATCTCATGGTTTGGTCTCATCATTGTTATCATCATTTTGACTATAAGTCACTCATCATTAGATTGGTATTCAATGACAACATCAAAAAAAATTGAAAAATGATTTATAACTTCTGTCAAAAGTTGCGAATAAATAGTAAACTAATATTTTATGAAAACTAATGACAATAACTTCTTAACTAAAATAAAAACATAGGAAGAAATTTAACGCAAAACTGCTGAACAGTCACTCATTTGATATAACGAATGACTCTCTGCTCGAACTAATAGCGTATTGTTTTCAACTACTCTTCTGGTTCTCAACTCAATGTCAATGTCAGCAAAACGGAGCTTAAAATATGTTTATATAAATAGTTTACCGAAAAAAGAGTTTTCGTTATTTAATCAGAGAGAGAGAGAGAGAGAGAGAGAGAGAGAGAGAGAGAGAGAGAGAGAGAGAGACTCTTTGAAAAACCTAAGGAAATGACGAGAAATGTGTTCAAACCTTACAAGTCTTGTATAATAATATCAAGGATTTGGTACATCTTATTGATGACCTATAATTGGTATTTAGATTCGAGTTTTTTGTTTTTGTTTACTCTGTTATTTCGAATGATTGCTATTAGATTATTATCATTATTACCATGGCGAAACTTTAAATGTTAAGGCAATAGTAGATAATAAATTAAATGTCCATTTTATTGGAAAACAAGATCCAAATATCTCTTTTTCTACCAAAGATGAAACCCCTATAATACGGATCATTAAATTCTGTGATCTCTTTGCAAATCAATTGATTGTTTCGGTTTATGTGGTATTTGTCTGACTATTCCTTAGATTTTATTACTTTCTTTGAGTAATATTATTATATTTAATAATTTATTTCCGGATTAAAACAATTGGTGTTTAGATAAGAATTTTTTGATTGTGTTTCTGATATGAGTCTAATGTTTAAATCAATTGAATTGAAACAAAAAAGTTTAAAGTATTCGCTTAAAAACAATAGTTATATAACCAGCAAGTATTATAATATTGCACTTGTATAATTTGTGAATATATTTTTATCAGTTTTAGTGTTCTATGAGATCTTCATTACCTGAGGCTCTCGTGTTTTGATATCAAATTGAATTCTCATGTGATTTACATTTGAATTCATTGCGAACTTTGATTGAACTCTTTTAAATCTGATAAACAATCAGGATCACATCATTCATCTAGGAAAATTATTCAATAAAATAATTAATTATAAACGAAATTCATTCTGAAGAGTGTTTTCCTGGAAAATGAGTGTCAAAATTGAGATTCAATTCAAAAGAAAATTAAACTATCAATAAATTATAAAACTTTTGGATTTGAATTTATGATTGAGTTATAATTTTCTGCAAAAAACAAAATCAAAGTTTAATTATAAGAATATTTGTCAAGTTTTGACACATTTTTGAATATTTATTACTAAATGTATCAATTGATTAAAGACTGATTAATCAATTAATTTGATAATTCAATTCAGCCAATTGTGCCAGATTATAATTCTACGTAATGGGAACAAAATCACTCATAAAGACACCGGTAATTATAAAATTTAGTTCAAATTGTTTACAGTATTATAATTTGAATTTAAAATCTAAGCTCAGATTTGAGGCAATAATAGTTTGTAATGAAATTCAGAGGATGTACAGTGAAAAACATATTAAAATAAACTATCAACTATTTAAGTATTCTTAACCCAAAACACATTAAATTGAAATTAATTCAAAATTTTGTCGAACGTGTAAATTAAGTTTCTTAATAAAACTGGGATTTCTTCTTCAGCTTTTATGACCTGGGGATAGTATTTTTAGAGTCAAGTTCAAGTCTTTTTTTTGCGCTACCCTGGTGAATTCCGCTTCGAGACGAGATTTTTCGCCGGTTTTAAAACAACATTTCTCCTAAATTAATACAAAATAAATAAAAATCTGGAATTTTATTATTTGTTTGACCTGTTTTCGGGGCCGACACTTCACTCCAGGACTATAGCACCGGTACTCTGAGTAATAATATTAGATAACATTAAACTATCGAAAGAAACGTTTACTTCCATTAGAAACCATTTGACGGTCACATAAACACTGCATTTGTTCTCATTTTGAAACATATTTTGCTTATTATTAATTCAAATCTCAATTTGACTCAAATTTTTCACAAAAGTGATGATAACCTATAAAAAAGTTGTGTTTATTATCCAATTTTGTGGTCAAGTTTAATGATATTTTCTATCTTTCACTAAATCACAATCTATTGTATTATTTTTATAGCAATTTATCATTCATTGGATAATTGAATTGAGAAACTATGGTAGAAATTCCTTTCATTAAAAATCCATTATAGAAAAAAAATAAGATTAGTTTGTTTTGTCGTTAAATTTCTATAATTTATAGCTTAGATTGGATTCAAGGAAAGACCAAATTCTGTGCAAAAGAAAAGTCTTGAAATGGTTTTCCATTATATTCTTTCGGAGAAAATGAAATATTTGTCTGATTTTATATCAGATAATGTTTTTAATGGAATGTTTTCTGAATAATATTCTTTTAATATCATGTAAATTACTATTTAAGAACATTCTCTCTCTCTCTCTCTCTCTCTCTCTCTCTCTCTCTCTCTCTCTCTCTCTCTCTCTCTCATCCCTTTCCTCTGTGGGTGTCGTTGACTCGTAACTAAATTATAATAAAATTCGAATTAAAAGGAATGTAAGGAAGGGGTAGTATAAGGGTTAGTTGACTTTCATGCGATAGTCATGTGCTCTTCTAATGGTTTGTCAAACATAAGAGTCAGACATAAAGTTTTTTTATTGAATTCAAACACAAATTTGTTAAGTAATTCAAAGAAGAGTTTTATTATTCTTTTCAATTGACTTCTGTTTCAGTTTAAAGGCTTTTTGGCTGAAAGTTAATTAAAATGTATCTCAAAATGCATTACAAAATTCAAGATTTAATTTCGATCTTTTCTCAGCAAAATTTATTGAACTTTTCAATAAAATGTTGTTTTTGTTTCGATTAACTTTTATCAAGACTTAATTCAGTTGATAGCACAGGTATACGCGTTTTACGGACAGTTGCTTTCTTAAATAATTCTCATAAAAACCTTTCGTTTCTTTTGATAATTTTTGAAACTTTTTTAAGGAATATCTTATTTCGTAAAATTGGTGATTAGGTCCGTCCGGTACTCAGGTTTTTATTATTTGTTTTATTGTCGTTTAAAAAAAGGTTTAAACCTCTTAATACCAGTTCTTTAGCTCGACTCAATTAATGTCATTTTATGACAGAGATGGACAAAGAGAAAGATAACTTTACAAGCACTTTTATTAACTCTGCAAGAGTTTTTCGATTAAGTTTAGGGTCATTGAGTATTTAGAGGATTTTATCAAGCTTATTATCAAAGTTCAACACTGTGTTTACTTTTGTGATGTTAGAGATTCCCTTTCGACCTCTCCTTTACCATTCAATTTGATTGCACGCCTGAGCTCTACATCTCTGAATCAGAAGTAATAGAAAAAAGATTTTGTCGTTTTTTAATTGGATTTATTCCTCTTTTTATTGTTTGCTAACAAAACACAGAATTCAAGGCTATCCTCAAAACAGACGTAGAGTTTAATTTTGGTCACAATATTAGATTAATATCGATTCCAAGTCTCTAAATGTTTGGTTAAGTAATTGGAGGAACATTTGAATACGAATTGATTATTCATAGCAACGGAGCAAAAATTTCAACCATTGAGTTGATTTCTAATTGACTTTTCCTTTAATTCTGTTCCCCTCTGAGTGCGGTCTCGAAGCCATCAAACTTTCCGTTTGATTGCAATTCAATGCAAAGATTTTCAGTTACGAAATCAAAAAAACTCAGTTCAGCTCAACATTATATTCAATGAAATTTGAGTATTGTTTCATAATTACCCCGATAATATATTCTCTTGATAAATGCATTAAGATAACTTAATTGATGTAAGCATTAAACTATTCGTATACCAAGATTATAGTCTAATAATTGTATCACAAGCAAAGTTGAGTACAATTTTCCAGAATCTCATTACATGAAACATATCTCAATATAATCCTGATATTTACTAGAGCTGATTGTTTTTGTTTGGACAGCCCTAAGAACCCACACAAACTCGAAAATATTAAAAATTTCAAACATGAATACATATGAGTTGAGTTGAATTTTATATTTTTATGTCTGGATCTTCTCTTTTGTTATTCTCTTTTGTAATTGACTTTAATTAAAATGTAATCGAGTAAAATAAATATTTGAATTCATTGAATTGAATAATGGATTTGATTTCCATTTCATTTATTTCAGATTTTCTGTAATATAACAAAACTCTTCGTCTAATAAACCATTTGTTTGAAGAGAAATCAGATCTTATGAAACATTTTTGGATTGAAAACAGAGATTAAGCACAGAATCAAACAAAAGAGCGAAGAAAACAATGAATATCTGAAATCTGCAAATCCTAGAGAAGAAAAAATTGCAAAACGAAGGAAATGCTGGCAATTGTTTGCGTAAAATGAGGTAAAAATCCAAAGGGTTTTGGTATTTTGGAAATTTCACAACAAAATTGATTTTTCAAAATCTTATATTTATTCAGAAAGTGATGGGAAAAGTGAATGTCTTTTGTCTATCTCTTTACGTCTTTGTCTCTTAGAGTAGGGATGTCTAAATATCTTATATCCGGGGGTTTCAAGAAAATAGTTAATGGATTTGAATGATATAATATATATTTTATTTATGTAAATCATACAAAGATACTGAACATTATGAGCAAACTTATAAATTTTCAAAGACCAGTCTTGTATTTTGACAAAATAAGCTCTCTGTTCATCTCTGCATAAAAAGATTTTATTAAAAACTGTATGAAAGTGAAGACAAACAGATGAAAACAAAAAACAGAGTAAATCATTGATCGATATCCAAATGATTGATGAAAAACATTAACAAAACATTATTAGAAATTTTCTGCGATTCGCCTAAAATGTGATTCAATACAAAAATGTTTTTTTTATTTTCTGCTTATATTCTCTCATTTTTATACACATTTGTCTTATGGCCAGAAAAGAGACAAAAATGAGAGAATCAATCGTCTGAATAGTGTTATAGAAAAATGAAGTAATTTTTTACTCCTTTTTGTTGACAATTTGTGTTTGAATTGACTGTCCAGTAGACCATAAAAATAAAACTGAGATAAACAGCACTTCTTTTCTTATACTGATTTTGGCTTTTGAAGGCATTCCTCTCCGAAAGAATTGAAAGGCTATTAAATTGAAAAAACATTCAAATCGAGTCCACAATTGACTACAATTTTTGGACTTAAACTCACTTTAAAATCGCTGATAAATACAGTCTCGAAGTTTGCTTTGTGTTTATTTAATGGTTTCGATGACCTGACCCGCATCTGAGTCGAAGGTGTTTTAGGTTAAGTCCATCTATAAACTACTGATACACTGCTATCTTGTCTTGCAAAAAAAGACATTCTACACCAAGTCTTGTATGTAAAGCACATAATAAATAGAAATTTTCCACTAATTTTTTGTTATACTTGTTTTGAAAAACGTCTTCAAAATCAGTATTGAGTTCACAAAGATTTTCACTCGATTTACATTCAATTAAATCATTAAATAACAAAAATAGATTTCAAATGAACATGTTAAATTTGTATTTATTCTGTTATTATTTATTGCAGTAATAGAATATAATTAATTAAAATGAAATATTAATAACTCATCTGAAGAGTCAGGAAAGTAGTAATAAAAATAAGCATTCATTTAGTGTCCAAAAACACTCAACTAGAAGATTATTTTTCTCAAATTCATCCGTCAATGTCTAAAAATGAACCTGGGCTTAAATGGACTGGATTGAAAACAATAATTCATTTTTTGATTTATAACGTAATTAAATGTTAGACGAAAATGATTTTCAATTTTTTCGCACTTCCTTTCAATCAATGCATTGATTTCCTTAGATTTGTCTCAAGTGATGTCCAAAGGGATAGAATTGATGAAATTTCCCGCTGAAAATCCTCTGACACCTTGGGCATAATAGATTTGTCTCAATTATTAAACAATTTATTCAAAAAAGACTTCGGTAAGACTTAAGTCAAAGAGAAGATAACATTAATCTTCAATTAAATTGGAAACTAATTAAGATAATTTCGCTCCAGATTTAATTAAACTGATGAACATTGATCATCTAATATAATAACTTGGAACTTATAGCTCATATAGCGATTCTCTGTTTATTATCGAGATGGTCCAATTCTTAGAATTGCGAAAGTCTAATCATGTGAATAATGTACATGTTATCTTATTGTGGATGTTATCTTGATCGCTTCCATAAAAATTTAATCAAAAAATCCATTTGGATTTCTTAGGAAGAATCAACAAAATGACATATCTTTTAGAGTGAGTGACATCTTATCTAATTTAATCTCAAACTCACGTTATCTCTAATCAAATTTGGGTCAAACTCTTTGAAATTCTGTTCAGAGTTTCAAAGAAAAGTTTAAAATTATTTTCAGATTTCACTTAAGAAATATAATGAATTAATTTGAAAATTAAACCCAAAAATCGAAACCTAAATGTTTGTAATTAATTTCTATGACTAATGATTTGATACAAGCATTAGATTGAGATTCAAATCATTAGGAATCCAATAATTTAGGCCCAAATGCACAGAATAAACAAAAAATCACTTTGACTGACACTTCATTAAATGGATTCCTGAAATATGTTTGTAAAAGACGTTTGAATTGGAAAAAAAGGTTTTACTCATTGATTGGCACAGAAATAATTGATTGGAAAGTAGGAAAAAATGATTTTCGTTTCATTCCCGATCCTTTTAATAATAGGGTTAATCGGGTGGGTGTTTTGAAAAAGCGCCTACACATCAATCGGTACACAGTTTGATAGACAGTATGGCCTGAGTCTGAAAATCAAAATGAAGTCAAATAAAATTCATTTTGAGTTTGAAGTGTCGAACAAATTGTTTGAAAAAACAAACAAAATGTTTGACAGACTTATCGATTGTTAAAATTATCAAGATTATGATAAACCAGCAATTTTTGTCAGTCAAAATGTCACGACTGATTTTGAAGTGATAATCGAGATGAGCGATAAATTGCACTAATTTTCTAGTTCACAGTTTTGAAAATATTGCCAATTTAATGCTAGCTCATTTAAAGCAATAAGGAAGCTCCTCGATTTGATCAGAAATTCCTTTGCCTAGCCATTGATCTATCTAAAATTAATCATTTCAAAAATTCAATTTGATTCTAGAGTTTTCAGTCCTATTTATTCTGTCCTCGAATTGGAATTCAATATCAGGAATAGAGTTGTATTGCTTTTCATCCAAAGATTCATTTTATTGATTCATATAATCAAATATCTGAAGAAATAGTTTTCTGGCAAATATTATTCACTAATATTTCAAACTAGGTCTTTTATATATAATTCCATATATATTGTTAGTTGTGCTCATTCTCCTCTTTTGATGGTGGTCTTGGTTGAATTTCACTAAAGCAGGTGATAACAAGCCCCGATAAATTAAGTGAAAGATTGAGCCTAAAAATGAGCTTTCACAGTGATTGAACTAGTATAAACAATTAAACTCTACAACAACAAGCAATCCTGATTTTGCAATTTGACACCTTTGGATGACTTTATTCATTTATGTTTACTTTTAAATACCATGTCAAAAATAAAGTGCCTACGCCAATTATGTTCCAGTGAACTCGACCTCATCTCATAAAACGCGTGCCGAATAAAAACCCATGATATTCATTGAGATCATTAACTGTTGAAACATTGCTCGATACCAATCTATTCAAATATGTATTATGGTAAAATCATCCATTATTTGCAGGAGCAAAAAACAAAAAGATGCTATAAAAGCACTAACAAAAAGCCGTCAGTTCAACGATTCCTTAGCTATTATTTTAGCTCAATCATGCATCAAGTACATTCTTACAGTACATTCTTATTGATTTCTATTTCGATACTCAAATCATTTCAAGCCTCAACTTCAGCGCTAAATAGCTTTGTGAGTGTCAAAAATTGATCCAGCAAACTATTAATAACGTTCAAAGCTTTTGAAGATATTTCACACTTTTAGTGATACTCAGATAATATTCAAAAAAAATTCAGCCATTTATTTATATCTTACCATTTGATGCCTTAATAGAAAAAAATTAGTTTCGTTTAAAAGCTTTCAACCAATTTGTCTCTAAATTATTGTATTATGATTAGCATTCTGTGTAAAGTGACCAAGCCTATATAAGAAGCTAGGAAATATGTTACACTGTATACTAAATTTTTGAACAGTTACTGAGATATTTTGAAATTTGAGTTTTTCTTTGGATTTTGTTTTTAACTTGTTGTAAAAAGCTTCTAGATTAAGCGATTGAGTAATTTTTGTTCGAAGACCTGGTGGCACCAAAATTGTGTAAACTGTTAATGCATTGAATCAATCGATTGTCAGAATTGTGTTTCGCTTTTATTTAGTCGAAGTGAAAGTAAAACTTTTTTCTTTTGGATAATCGATAAGAAAAAACAGAGATTTGATAGAAAACTAATGAAAAGACATTACTGGAGAGCGTCGGAAGCAATACTACGACAAAGAACTGGTCTTAAGACAAAAAATCAATCAAAAACTTTTGTGACTATTGTGTGAAAGAAAAAAAGGTTTTATGAGTTCATCGATTCATTTGATTTCAAGAATCGAAGCTTCGATTCAAATGTTTTGATTGAAATTCAGTTTTGATAGGTTTTATTGAAAAAATACATTTTACTTCAAATTCAATTTTGATCATGCTGAAAATGTTATTGTCTAAGATAAAATAGAATCTTAAATTATCTGGGAGATGACAGGAATTATTTAATAGTATGATTCGAGGAAAACGGTTCGAGGATTCTTCAGAAAAGAGCAAAAATAAGATATATATTATTTATGAGATGACTCAGAAAATGATTGCATTTTGATATAAAACCCTTCGGATTACTTAAGTTTTTTCTTTCATAATCTTTTGTTGTTGTTGTCGGCAGTTGGGAAAGATTCACCAAAACTCATCAAGTCAATTGATTAATGAAGGACTAAATAACATTGGATTTGTCATTACTCAAATTAAAAACAAAATGTCTTCGGAAGCAAATCTTTATCTTCGATTTTCCATCCATTCAATTGATTGTCTTATTATTCGACAAAACTATAGATTATATTTTAAAATCCTTTTCGCAATAAAAAGATTTTGAAATAACAAAGGCTTTGATTCTTTTCCAAGAATTCGATCCAAGAATAGTTCTGAATTCTTCCTAACAAATATGATTAAGGATCAGTTTGATGATGAAGTAGGAGTAGGATGATGAAGTTTGAAGAGAATCACAATGCTCATTATGAAATATCATGCTTTTAACAAGAGAATTCATATTTCAATTAGGGTAAGTGTTCATAGAGAGATCACATCCAATAATTGATGCGTTGATTCAACACGTACAAATAATTTAATTTGATTATGAATTTTGTTTCAAACATTAGTTATGTTTCATTATTTTCTTTAAATCATTGAACAGTTATCACAAATATATCATTAATACAATTAAGTCAATAAAAGTAATAATTTATATTTCAATGATTTTTCTACAATAAATGTATCCAAAAATTATAAGATTTGTTAACTTTAGTGAACTTTAGTTTATTAAATAATTCAATACTTTTTCATCACAAAAATATACACTAGGTCTATTAAGTTATAAATATTATTAATAATGTTTTATTCAGATTCAATAGATATACGACAAAAAACATAATTTACATATAAAATGACTCTATTATTGATATTTTTTATTTTCATTTATTTATTTGATATTCGGATGATTTGAATGAATAGCGACTGAATTATTCGATTAATGTCTTCTTCCGCTGAATTTAATCTATTCTGAGTCCTAAGTCAGGACTCCTGAACAATATGACATTTTATGATAGTGCAATGAAACGAAATGAACCAGCTGAAAAGTTGGGAAAATGAAAACTGAAATGGACGATAAATAACAAATAAAATGCCCTTTCATTAGGATATAAATTCAATTAAATACAAGTTCCTGCTCTTGTCGAATTGTACATGCTGCTTTATGAAACATGAACTCTGAATCCTTACGATTCTTACCATGGTTTCTTCATTAATAGTTTTACGATACAGAAGTAATAAAGAATTGATAGCTCAATTGAGCAAGCAAATTTATTCAAATTGTACTCAAATAACAGATCGGATGACTTTTTAATATGAAATCGATATTAAATGAAAGATCGGTTACTTAGAGATCAGAGCCATATATGGATTAAATCAATTCAAATCATATGATGTTCAGAAAAAGTGAAATAAAGTGTTTTATTTGAATCAATATTTCCTCGATTATGTCGATTACTATACAAATGTTTAATAAATCCAAAGTTGAAGTGCAGTACTGAAAAAGTTAATAATTTGTTTGAATCTGTTCCAGAATCTTGTGATTGGATTCTTTAGCCTATGGTCTCAGGTGTGGGCTCTGCTTAGAACTTGAGACTAAATTACACGAGTGATTAAAATCGGTGATTGTGTAGTGATGTGTATACTAATCAAAAGTGAACTCAAATAACATAATGAATAACAGAATTCTAATCCACAGAACTGCACAAAAATTAGTGCGAATTCAGTGCACTGGCCCTTAGATGATTAGATAATTTCAATTTTCCCTGACCATATGTCTGTCCTATTGTAAGAGCACTTCATATAGTTAACCAAATCATATGACTGTAGAGAACGCAGGTCTCCGTTCAAAGCCATTGTAGACAACATATACCGAGTTATGAAAGATATCGATCGAAAGCGTACAGCGAATAGAAGTCCTGAACTGCTCTGAAGAGCACTGGGAGAGCATTATTCATCTGCACTGACTGTTGGTCTGTTCATTACTCTATTAGATTTGAAGTCGACTACACTTATGCCAAACAGAACCGCAGACTTTTGTCGCGACTTTAGAACTAAGATGTAATTCACGGCTAAAAACCACTCAAAAGCTGTTCTTTTGTGTCGGTTTTGGATATAAATCATTTAGTTTTAAAAATAGTGCAAAAAAGTCATTATTTCAGATATTTTGCGATCAAATAACCACTTCTACTAAAAAAGTGGTGAAAAAGTAAACTTTTATTTTAAATCGTTTGGTGTCTAATCATGGCATCCAATACAAGTGGTTTTCCCACCGATGGTTTAGGCGGTGATATTGTCAAACAGGGTTACTTATGGGTCAAGAGACCACCGAGGAGCTATTGGAACAAGATCAAGGTTTGATACTTTCCATTTATTCAATAAATCTAGTTTAATATTAAATTAAGATCATGTGTTTAATTTCATTATTGGAAACTTTTTGATGGAATTAAGTTTAAAATTTCAGAATCAAATAAAACTTTAATTAGTTTTGTTTAAACATGGTAGTTTATCAAGCAAATTACTTTAATAATTTAAATGTTTAAATGCAGTCTTGATGTTTGAATTATTCAAAAACAAATTTGAAGTCACTTTTATTTGAAAAGCTTTTAAATGAGATTTAATTTTTATTATTCATAAAGACTCAGAATATTCTGTGTTTTGGATAAATACTCGAAATATTTGCTAAAATCCAAAAACTTTTAAGTAAAATATTTCGCAAAAGTCGTTATATTGAATGAGCGTTAAGTATATGAAAGTCAAAGTAATGCCTTTCCTCGCAATCACTAAATGGCTTAAAGTTTATTACAGTTTTGTAGGATTTATATCTTTATAAACAGAGTTTGCAAATCAGCTTAACTCAGCTTTTTATTCCTATCCGACAGAAAATTTATTTGTGAAAGTTTTTTTTGCCTCGTATGTATATTAATGGTATATTCATCAAATTGTATAAGGTTATTAGAAGAAAATGGGAAATTAAAGTTTCCTCTTATTTTTTATTGTTTGATAACTTGGTATTTTTCTACAATATTTTCTCAGTTTGATCGACAAAAATGAATCGATTTTTCTTCGTTCTTGCGATCAATGAATGTATGAGACATTGAAATTGATTTTCTGTACCCATTAGAGTCGCGAATGAATTCAATTAATCATAGTCATAATGAATCGAATATTTGCAACTAGCAAGTCTAGCAGATTAGATCAAAGTCAAAAACTTCA
This sequence comes from Edwardzetes edwardsi, assembly GCA_034693445.1. Lineage (NCBI taxonomy): Eukaryota > Metazoa > Arthropoda > Arachnida > Sarcoptiformes > Ceratozetidae > Edwardzetes > Edwardzetes edwardsi. Next base: position 14,647 of record JAQFXL010000684.1, read on the forward strand.
GTGGGATGTATACCTTATCAAAATATGTCAAATAAGTTATTTGATATTTGGAAAAAAGTCTTTCTAATTGATATAAAGTGAATATGAAAAAATAAGAAAGCTCAAATCTTTTGGAAAGTCTTGAATTTTTTGGTTTTTGAATCTTTTCAAATGTATTCATATTTTTTAATCCGTTTAATATAAAATTTAAAACTTCTTTCAACAGTTGAAGTCTATGGAAATTTGAAAGGAAAGCAATTTTTAAGTGGATTCAGAACTTATGTAAAATCTAAAAAATATATTACAAAAAGATTTAAGTAGTTTATTATTCTCAAGATTTGTCATTTATCAAAAAAATGAGCTTGCATAAAGATATGCAAACAAATTACAGTCGGGCCTCTCATCAAGAGACCACTCAATAAGAGAATTTCTCATTAAGAGACAGATTTTGAGGTCACAGAGAGCCTCAGTCACAGCAAAATTAACCTCTCATTAAAAGAAATTTTCAATAAGAGACAAGAATCTTGGTCACCGAACGTTCACTTATCTGGAGGTCAGACTGTATAAACTCAACTGAATTTCCACGAAATTCTCAAAATTTCTTTGAATTCAATCAGAATATTAAAACATTTTTGCTGTCATTTATTGACATCAAAAAAAAGATGATTAAAGTTTTGAAATTCTCTATCGATCTAATGAACAAGCTTAATATTATTTTCTATCGACTTTTTTCACCCCTGGCAACCAAAGTGACTTTCATTACTAGTTGTTACTGAACTTTAAGAGACATTCAAATAAACGGCAAAACTTTTGATTAAATTTTGTATTGAAATTCGGAAAATCAAATGATTCGTACGAAACAATTCTGTTCGAGTAATTCAGAGCAAGAGTCAAATTATTAGATGAGTAAAATTAATTGAGATTTCATGTTTTCATGAACTAGGAGATTATGTGCGATGAAATCCCATGATACTTCGGAGGAAATATATAAGCATTATAATTAATTAATATATTCCGTAAGAAATCGGGGTTTTCTCCTGAGAATTGGTTCATCGCTTGATTCCTATTGAAAATCAATAGACTATTAGTTATGTTAATAGATCATTTCAAATCCCTCTACATTCTTTTTTATCTTGTTTGATATTCAATATTTTCAACTTGATAAGTCCAAAATAATTAGTTTGAATGTAAAGTCCTTAATATAAAATTCAGATAAACTCATATTTCTGTTATTCGACGACTTTTTTTTTGAAATCAATTACTTTTGATTGAATCAAATGAAAGCATTATAAAAATGAAAGGAATTCATTGAAATGCGATATATCTGTGAATTAATAAATTTCTGAAAGCATTCGAAAGCCAATTATATAATCGATGAAATATTATCCAGACTCACACTCTTAGCAAAATGACCATCGGCCCCTCTGCTAGAATTATTCATCGGAAATCCTTAACTGTCGGCGCTTTCTTTATTTTTCTTCTTGTTTTGGGATTTTGCGGCAAAAGATAAGAAGACTCACATTATTCTCATTCTTTATGGAAACACATATTGATTCGGTTCTCAATGTATACACAACTTTACACTACATATACTTACAGTACTTATTGTTACGTCATTGAGTTTCTCTCAATCACCATCCAGGCCTCAATTTATCCACTAATATCTTTCCCTTCCCTTGTTTCCTAGCTCTCTCTCTCTCTCTCTCTCTCTCTCTCTCTCTCTCTCTCTCTCTCTCTCTCTCTCTCTCGAAACATAAGCACAAACTGTAATAATAATAATTTATATTTTGTGGAAATTTTTTGTCACTTCTTTTATAGCAATCTCGTGATGATTACAGTTATGATTTCCCCTTTGTTGCCCATCAAACATACCAGTGCATCTTTTATTACCAGTGCTAAGTCGGTAAAGTACTGAATGGCTGAAGTATGTCATTCTTTATTAGTGCAGAATATTCTGTTCAGTTTGAACACTAATAAAATATTGAAAACTATAATCCAGGTCTGATTGCAAGCGAATGAAAAAACATTTATCAATTAGTTAAAAAAATGTGAATAGAGTTGTGTCTAATCTGTTAAGTCTTTCGTCACTTCTATTCTGATATTTGATTTGATTTATCGTTTTTCTCTTCCTTTTATTTGTACTTATCTTGAAATTCTCGGAACAATTTGCCTCGTCAAACAAGGTAAATTAGAATTGAATTAAATTACATTCAATTTAATATTCAAATAGATTTCAAATTTTATTATAATTGAGAAAACGGTTTATAAGGGTTTATGAAATTTATTCGGTTTTTGTTTGATATTCAGTTCTAATTATATGTAGATTTTGATTAAATTTTCTTTTCATCTTAATTGGATTATTATAATTGAAACTATCCTGGTATAATCGAGACATTTGCATATCATTAAAACAACAATTTTATTTCTTCTATAAAAGCAAATATTAACGACCTAATTCAATTTATTCAGTTTATTTCAACAGAATATCAAGATGAATGTCCGAATGCTACAAATTGACATTAGATTGAATACCCTTGTGTGTTTATAAAATTTATGGAAAGCAATTCACTTACTTTTTCACTCCTACTGTTTTTAATCAGTATATTCTACTGAAGTCAACAGCCTTGATCATTACTGAATATTTAACGAATGATCTAGTCAATATTTAATCTTGAGTTTGCAAATGATCTGCTTTTTAATTAAACTTTGATTCTAATGAACTCATTTCAAAAGAAAACTTTGATTAAAAGTAGTTATTTGAATGAAAACCCCCCTTAAATGATCCTGATTTAATCAAATTCCTGGCTTATTAGCGCAAATATCACCCAGAAGTTCAAAGGTAATGACAAATAAATTAGTAATTTCCAGCTTTTTTGCAGTAAATATATTCAATTTTTGTTAGAAATCAATGAGAAGTTAATTTTTGTCAATTCATATTATCTTCAGTGATGATCAAGATCATTTATATCAGATGCATTTTATCAAGAAGTTTAATATCGGGAGTAGTGTTGTCAGAAAAGAAATTATCTTTTTTTAGGAGAAATATTTCTCGAAATATTTCTAGAAATTATTAATGTCAACGAGAAAGTTTCTCGTCTATGGTAGGCCCATGTTAAATAATTTGAATATAAAATAATAAGATGTGGACAATGAG